>JAVQKC010006672.1:0-12619 GCA_036025475.1 Philypnodon macrostomus
AATTTGGCAAAATCATTCTTCACAAACATCCAGACAAATCAAAAAAGTCAAATAAACCCTTCCCATGTTTGTTATGGTTTGACGGCGGGGCCTCTTAATTGCTCGTTAACAACATAAAATTCCTTATAAATCACACAATGTCTGATTAAGGTGCCCGTTGGTGACAGTTCTGGCAGACGTATGGGGCCACTTCGTTGATATACAACTTGCTGTCGGGGACGACAGCACAGGCCTAGTTTAATGTAATGGTACTCTCATGTTGTGGATGAAGTGAGAAAATTTGGAAATTGTGATTATCGTTTCCTCATTTCTCAATCAAGACCCAAGAATGTGTTGTTTTTTGGGGGAAAATACTGGAATTTTGTCTTTATTTTTCATGATTTCATGATGGCCGTGTACAACATTCAAGAGAGAGCGTTATTTAAAAAATATTATAAAAAGCTTGCTATCAATTTGGAAAATGTAAATAATTGGCCTAATTTTAAAAATCATTGCAATTGGAAATGAGACTACGCTCGACAATTTAAATGTTGTGCACAGAGTCGGACCTTGTAGTGACAAAATCTTTAGTAAGTGTAATATCACATCAAAATAACATTACTGAAGTTAAAGTAAAAAAGTATGGTGCAATAAACTTACGTACTTAATTAAGTACTTACTGAAAAAGTTACTTGAGTAAATGTAACTAAGTAAATGTACCCTCTCCTCTGTACTCTGTCCTAGGGTCTACAGGGAACTCTCGCAGCTCCACTCAGATGAACTCCTACTCAGATAGTGGGTACCAGGATGCCAGCAGCGGCTACCACAGCAGTCAGAACCTGGGCAAGAATGAGCTCCGGATGCAGCACTCGTTCCCTGGAGCTAACTCTGGCACCAGCCGCAGCACCAGGGCAGAGGGCCAGGCACAGGCGCAGGTAGGCCGGCCAAATCCTCCCATCAAGGCATTATAACATACACCTTCTCTGATGTAATGCAATTTTATGAACAGATTATTTGGAGGTAACTCAATGTTCAAGACAAATCTGATGAAGTGCAACCTATATGACTCTCCCTGTCTCAGGCCCATAGTTGTTATTGTAGGCTCCAGCTTCTATAGAGTACTGTATGGAATGGAATAATTTAAAAAAATGTGTATTGAATTAGTTATTGTTACCATAATAACATTTTGAACACAGTGCAATATGTTCTCTATTTTGGACCAATAAATGTATTTTTTGGTCACTGGCATTGGTAGGTCTACAGCAATGGTTCTCAAATTCTATCAAATTTTGTTGTTTATTTAGCCCTGGTTTACTCTTGCATAGTCCTGGTTTAGACCTGGTTTAGACCTGGTTTACTTTAATCCTAATTTAGATTTAGATAGTTTTAAGTCCTGGTTTAGACCTAGTTTATGCTTGACCCAGTCCTAGTTTAGATACAGTTTAGTCCTGGTTTAGCTCTGATCTTGACACAATTAGGTGATGGTTTAAACCCTTAACATTCTGCTTGAAGACACATTTTCCATTCTGATGCTCACTTTGACTTGGTTCAATGTGAATTATTGATTTGGATTCAAAAACGTTAGAGGGATTACATTAGAGAGAATAATATGGTCAATGTGTATAGTTGCACTTCACACTCCTCCACAGTATGTTCTAGAATGACATAAAAACACATAGCGGGCATTGTTGGACACACTTAGACACTTGTAAAATGTAATTGCTTTATTTTTCCCTGACTGTAGTGATGTAATGCTTGAGGGCACAGAAGGGACATCACATTTCATACAGAGCTGTACATGGAGACCACAGAGACACCAAATGGCACTGTCACACTCTACTGGGGAGGGGGCTAGGCAAGGAGCATAAACAAAACACGGGGTCAGTTCATGTAGTGGTATGTCAGTTAACAACTGGTAATTGTAATATTCTATGCTTCAAACACTGATGTTTCTGAGTTTTCAATACTGCTGTACATGAATTCTATTAAAAGGACAATTTGGCATAGTAAAAAATTTAATAGTTTTAACATAAATAAGAATCTCTTTTTTTAGTTTACTAAACTCGGGTCGAACCAAATATCATAAATTCATTGTTGTATAACCTTTAAATGCAAATGTAAAATTGTAATATAGGAGTTTGTGGGTTTGATCCTTGGGCCGTCAGTGTGTGCCTGTAAATTGTCCAAAGTCCCAGCTATAGTTGTTGGGATAGTCTACTCACCCGTAAACCAGGAATAAGCAGATGAATGATTGTTATTAAGTTGCAATAGACTGAAAAACGGAGCATACAGAATCCATTGGTTTCACTATTGTGCAGTTTTATCCTATGACTATTAGTGTTTTATCACTCTAATAATGCTATAAGCTATAAACCTGATGTTGTGTTTTCTTGACAGGTCCCTCCAGTTACCACAGCAGTCCCAGGCCGTGCCATGCGTCGGGTCAGCTCTGTACCCTCCCGCTCCCACTCCCCGGCATACACCAGCCCGTCCCGCGGCTCCTCCCTGCGCACCTCCCTCAACAGTCCCTACACCTCTCCAATCATCACCGAACCTAAACCTCTATCTACCATCTTCTCCACCACCCTCCCCACTGTCCAACGCTCCAACACCACCTGCGCTGGCATCTCCCCATACGCCACCCAAAAGAACTCCCCTTCAGGACTGCGGCGGGTGGGGTCTGCCAACTCCCGCTCAGGCAGCCGTACCACATCACCGTACCAAGCTCCATCTTCAGGGCGTATGGGTTCTCCGTTAACAATGGCAGACAACCCACCACTGACCAAGCAGGCCGCCCTATCGTCATCCCCGGTTAGGACAAGCATGACGGCTGTGCCACAACACTACAGCTCCACTCTGCCCCGCCCCATGCTCCATACCACCGACCCGTACGGGCCGCAGAGTTACGACATTTATGAGAGGATGACGCGACCCGACAGCCTCACAGGTACCCAACACTAGGGATTCACTCATATGTAAAATCTAGGCCAGGGGGGTCCAGACTGTACAGTACAGGTTGTGGTCAGAATACAGATGAAATCCGGGGGGAAACTTTTGTTGGGAATTTTTTTGGCAATGTGGCCCTCAGTGAAAAAGTTTGGACATCCTTGTTCTAGGCCGATACCAATAACAACATTTCAATTACCAATTTGGCCGATTTTCATAATATGTCATAGTTAGTAGTAGGGCTGGGTGATATGGCGATAAAAATCTAATCATGATATGAAGTCATATAATATTAATAAAAAAATGTTTTAAGTATTATGAACAATGGATGGTTAAAAGGTTTTCTGAAGACACTGATAGCAGTAGTCTTCTGTGTGAGACAAAAACTACAAAGTCAAGTCGTGATGAAATTTAAATTCTTAATCTTAATAAAATTCTGATATTATATTTTAACCATATCACCCACCCCTATTTAGTTGGCTATGTTTCTTATGTTTTTATATTAAGGAAAGGAAAATGAGAAATCATCATACAAATAAATGTAGGGGAAATAAAAGACTAGCTTTTTTGGCATTGAGGCTGATGTCTGCTGCCTTTTTCTCTTCTCTGGCTGTTTCTAAACCATATGTAAAATATATACAAATCACAATAAGTTGGAGAGATATTATTGGATGTTCCTAAAAATATAATATAATCTATAAATTACAGTATCACCTGGATCTACTTAAACATCACTCTAATATCACTGTGACATGAACCAACCAAATCAAAATTCAACCAAAATTGAAACTATCCCTAAATTCTTGTGACCAGTGTAGAGGACTGGCTCCCCATTCTACACCAGTCAAATATACCTGGCTATTTAGATTAAGTCAGCAGCCTGTTCAACTCAATCGGGATCTTAGATCAATACATAATCACTAGTCGTTTTTTCTCTTGACATGTAGTCAAACTGCAATCATTTATTCTGAAATGTAAATGGAATTCTTCTAAATCCTTGGAGGTTCTTTGAACCAAGACAATAAACCATGCAATGTAGGAGCATGGTACATAAATTTGACTGTGTCTTGATGGCTGTACTTACTTAGATGCCTATGGGGAAATTGAAAGGTCACCCATGTCTTTTCCCTTCTTACTTTAGTGGTTTCCAAACACTGGAACATAAATATTAGAATTTAAAACATTACATATACCTGTAACATTGCCCCTGTGCTAGTATGCTTTTTAATAAGGATGCACCAATATATAATCTGGGCCTAGATTGATTCCGATACCAATATTTTGGTAGGCTATGTTTTTTATATTAAAGAGAGGAAATCCTTATGCTTTCACTGGCTTAAAATGTGGTTATTAATCGATAAATAGAGTCACAAAAAGTAGTAAAGATAATAAATTAAGACTCCCAGAAATAACTTTTTCCAAACCTAAATATTAGAAGTTCTCCCTTTTCGACCATCTGTATCAGTCAACCCTGAAAATCGGCCGATACCAATGGGCATCACTACTTTTTACATTATACTCTATAGTGTAAGCCTTTTCAGTAGATTTGAAATTGGATATTGGCCTAAAGCACAACCGATCTTGTGACACATTTATGATCTATGAGAACCCCATCGTCAGCGCTGTACCATTATTACTGTGGTTATTGGTGTTTGTGCTTGACTTCCCTCTGCCCCGCGGACACCAGACGCCTTGGTGGATGCTGACATTCAAGGTGAACATTCTCGTGTTTTATGGTGGTTTCATTTGTGGAGTGTGCTGCATGTCATTGGTGTTGTCCTGCCATCCGACCGTTCCATTATCACCAGACTGTGAAGGAGTGGACCAGTGGACTCTCAGTAACATGTGCTGGGTTAAAATAAACAACTGTATACATGTGGGGAGGGCTTTTGACAATACAGGTTTGTGTGTTGATTGAATAAACCATGCATTTTATTTTGGCCTCAGCTGTATGAGACAATTAAAAATTAGTATAGACCTAATTGTTATTGATTATGATTGATTATTATATCGGCCCTGAACACATCTGACCAATATGATGGCAGTTACCTCTATAGCGTCCCCTATAGACTGAAAGAATAATGCAGCTTTATGGAATTTTCTAAATTTGGCAAAAACATTCTTCCAGACAAATCAAAAAAGTGATTAAGGTGCCCGTTGGTAATAGTTGTAGCAGACGTACGGGGCAGACGTATGGTGTCGTTTTCACTGATATACGCCTTGCTGTTGGGGATGACGGCACAGGCCTAGTTTAGTTTTTGTAATTGTGAAGAACCACAGTTGAAATTGAAATTCGATTAATTGCACAGCTCTGTACTGTATGTGAACTTAAACAATCCACTTGAGCATATGTTTTATATACGTTATATATTTCAAGAATCTCATTTACCTGTGTAGTTGCAATGCAAACATTGACCTGTAGTGGAAGAAGTACATGCAATTTATCTGTGTCCAGCCTGTTCTAGGTCTCCCCAGATCACTTGTGTGTCCAGATGTCTTACCCACCTCTGCTGCTTCTCTCAATGCAGTTTTTTCCCATGTGACAGAGCTCCTCACCTTATCCCTAACAACACATACACCCAACACATGTTGTAATTTGGAGCCCGAACATAGCCTGCCCGTTGAATTCACACTTGCTCCAAAGAGCGCATCATTTACATATTCATACATATGAAGAGATGTCCATGTGCGGGGGAGGGGGCGAGGGCAGCGGGGCATGGCGTTTATTTAGCTGCACCGTTGGCAAGCTGACTCCTTTATTTATTTCATTTCAAATTAAAATAACAAGCAGAAGCGTTGACATGACAAACTCGAATGAAAAGGAGCAGAGCGACAAATATATCTTATATTTTCTTCCCCTTTAACAAAATTATTTACTTTTCACATTCTGTTTAACAAAAAAAAATTACTTTACACATTGTTTAACAATAATATTTACTTTTCATATTCTATTTGACGAAATATTTGCTTTTCAGTCTTTTTGACATATATATATATATGTATATATATATATGTGTGTGTGTGTGTGTATATGTATGTGTATGTATATGTGTGTGTGTGTGTGTGTCTGTGTATATATATATATATATATATATACGCATACATACGCATACACACAGATCTATCTATCAACTTTACCACAGACCACTACCTTAATTTGCAGTTTCATACATATTTAATACACTGGATTTAACACATTTTTTGAATATATTAAGTGACTTTGATTCTTTTGTTTCTTTGAGATTGTTCCATAATTTTACACCGTTCACTGCAATACTCTGTTCCTTCACTTTGGTTCTAAATTTTGTTTTTTTAAAGACTTCCGTCCCTTTTAAATTGTAATTACTTACTCATTTTTCAAACATGTTTTGAATATTTTTTAGTAATATTTTTTTTGTTTGCTTTATACATTATTTGTAATATTTTAAACTCTACTAAATCATAAAAATTGAATACCTTATATTTTATAAATAGTTGGTTAGAGGAATCTCTATAGCGCCTATTATTAATGATTTTCAAAGCTCTTTTTTGTAGAATAAATAATGGCTGTGTATAGGTTTTACACGTTGCTCCCCAGATTTCTACACAGTAAGTTAAGTTTGGAATAATCATTGAATTGTACAGTGTTAATAATGCATTACTTATAGTTACGGTGGTTTATGATGAAACTGTCTCTACACTTACTCCAACATATGGGCCACTTAACCAAACAGGGACAACTAAGCACAAACAAGTCTTGGAAAAAAACTAAGAATCAACACTGCATTCACTCATCGAGAGACGCACAGCTCACACATTTCACACATCAGACGGCTTCAGACCGACCCTCACTTAACACATGGGGCTCCCAGGAATCAAGTCTGGGTTGGAAAAGTGGGGGCTTGCATTCATTGCTTTCATACTAGAGGTTAGAGTCTGCTTGACAGTGCAAATTTGAATTATCTATAAGAGCGTGTCTAGTCCCATGGAGAGGAAACTCTTTTATGATTTGCTTGTATCGGAGATTGTACTTTTAGGCATGACCCACTTCCTACTCAAAGCGATTCTATAAAAAGGGTAAACGGTAAGCTCAAGTGCCCGTTTTGTGACCAAAACACTGCACACAAAGTAACATGCACCTTACATGCCACCAGTGTACTACACACTTGCTTCTGTGTGCAATAATTGGACTGTAATCACGGCTTCATAAATCTGTCTGGAGATTTGAAAATAATTGTAGTTGAAGAAAGCAGTCAGCTGCATCCATTTATGTGTTTGTTTTTCTGTATTGTGGAGCACACACCAGCCCCCCCCCCCAACCCTAACCCCCTCCACCTCACCCCCCTCCATCAGCCTGTGCCAAGTGTAATCTGTTAACGCCAGTGTGAGGGCTGAGGGGGAATTAAATGACTATAGCACTGTGAACGCAGGCCATTCATCCTCCCACAGACGGCACTGTTTTTTTTTTTTACTTTGTGACAATTTGCAGATGCTTCCGGAACTGTCATGGGGGAAAAAACAGATTAGCCTTAGGTTGTTGTGAAATGATCAATGATTTGTGATGGTTATGAGGTAACTTTGCCACTTTATTGGGTAAATTTGTTTGACTACTCATAAGTTTCCTTATATTAAAGAGATATCTATGATTGATAGATAGATTGATAGATTAGACAGAATACAGGTGACTTACTTTACATCATAGAACAGTCATAAAGTCAATTAAATTCAAAATATGAATAAAAACATTAATTCTTCTGCTACCGCTTTTTCCTGTTAGAGGTTGAGGGTGTCTGGAATCCCAGTACCTATGGGCCTTACCCTTATTTTTAAACAGTAAAAATTTTTACTTAAATTATTGTGAAGGCTTCATAGACCTATGTAGAATATGTAGTCCAGCCAGCTATGCTAATTTGTGTTCTGCAAAATTATGATTGCACAGGTTTATTGATTAGTTGGCGAGAACAGGTTGGAGAGAGGTTAGGGCTGCACAATTAATCACAATCAAAATGTTAATGCAATTTTAATAGTCACAATTAGCAATGTGCAAAGGCTGCAATTTTTTAGGTATCCTCTGCACAAAATTAAATGTCAAAAACCTACCTTTACAAACATGTTCTGAAAGGCATGCAATTCTTATTGAAGTTTAACATTTTAGTCAAAACAATATTGCAAATCTTATAGCAATTTGCAATATTTATATAAAAAAACAAACCAATTTTAGATATTATAAAATTGTGCAGCCCTATTACCAACACCTCTTAAATAGATGTGACATTTTTGCAGCCCCAAAGATTGTAATCTAGCCAGCTATTTAAGCTGTGATTAGTTAGAACAATTGATTAGTTGGCGAGAATAGAAGAGGTTCCAGGCCCACTTTATTTTGCTAGGAGTGTGAAAAAGGTCAAAGCTAATAAATTTTGATTTCTTTCATTTGTAAAAGTTTTTTTACTTTTTTTTTAGAACTTTAAATTAGAGTCTATTTTCTACACTTTGGACTTTCAACTTCGTCACAATTATTGCAAATTTCCCCACTGACATTGAATTCCTTACCACTGGACAGATTAGGTTGTTTCTAAATTCAGGTACAAAAATCTGCATAATGACTTTTGGCCCAGAAAGCCCTGTTTGTGTGGCCAGCCTTTTCTCCGGTGGCCCCCTGCCCTCCGCATTAACTGTACTTTTCATTTAAAACCTTTATTCCTCTTTTCTTTTCTTCCTTTTTTTTTTTTTACTACTCCAGAACTCACCCTTAAATCTTTGAACAAGAGCCCCTGTAGAGTGACTGTTGTATGCACCACTGCAGAGGCTTCCTGGGCGATCACGCATTATTCAGCTTTACCTCATAAACAGCAGGAGCCATTCCTTCACAAATCATAAGTGTGTTTTTCTCAGAACAAGCGCCAGCCCTTTTGGAGTTTGTGTGTACGCATTAAATGTAAAAGGTCCACTGGCCTTGAGAGAAATAGAGGTACAAACCTGTGGGTAGCTCTAAAAGCAATGCATTAAAAGACAATGCTGAATCAGAAATGCATAAAGATATATTTTATTGTTGGATTTAATAGCAAAAGTTAATGGATGCCACTAAAATGTCATTATATTTATCCTATAACTTGGCTTAGAATTTGTATTTATTTATTTAATTGAATGGATTTAAATAAATTGCAAAAACCATACTGGTTAAGCAGCACTCTATTATTAACCTGGGTGGATGAGTATTTGGAGGTGATTTGATTAGGTGCAAGCTAGAGAGCGCTGTTTTAGGCAACCATGACAACGACAATGTAGTAACAATTAGTAACTTCACAAAAAAGAAAATCTTAAATATATATGAACACTACCAGTAGACAGCAGCCAATCAATTCAATCGGAGCAATCCACTAATCCACACGAGTTTGTAAGTGAATCCACAAATGTTTCTCAGTTTCATGGATAGTCAATAAACAATAATAGACCAGACAAGATTGTGTTATTTTCTTCCGACGTGCTCCGCCAGGACATGATTGTATTTAAAAACTGTGTCTGCATTTTGAGGGGTCACATTTCCACAACATTTGTCAGCAAGTGATTTAATAAATTTTACCTTTATAACAAACACATATTAGTATTATAGACCATGTCCATTGGTCATTAAAAAGGAACATTCAGGTATTTTCCTAAGCTTGTGAGGTCAGCCTGTTTACCCCCAGTGGACCCCTGCTCTATGAGGAGGATATCATGCTAATTTAATAATTTCCTTCAGCATAGACTGTGACAGCACAGTACATCCATCCATTACTACGGCAAAGATAACACTTTCATTTATTCAGATTTATCAATGTTTAAAAATAATTTTTGACCAGCTTCAATTTAATCAGGATACAAGGACTTGCCTAATCATAATTCCATTTTTAGTTCATGGTGCACTTAAAATAAGTTGTGATGCATCTAAAAAAGTTCCCCTCTGATCAATTTGCATGTAAAAATGCCCTGTGTTCTAGTTCAGGGAACTGCCTGGAACAAAGCCATATATCACTTTCCAGACCCATCACTGACTATTTCTGAAAATTGCTGTATTAAAACATAACTCTTGCATTCCTTGTTAACAACTTAAAAAGGGAATTGTGAAATGTTTACCTTCTTGGGTGATTTTATAGTGACTTCTTGATATATTTTTTAATAGATTTTGACATTTTACCACTGTCATTGCGTGCACCACATTGGCATGTAAAGGCTTGTGCACCAGTTTAAATGGTACTAAATTTCTAAATTTACTAAATTGTAGCCAGTTTTTATTTGGGAACATGTAATCTTGCGGATGTCCAGCTGTAGGGAGTTTTCTTTTGCTTCTCTGCCGAACTGACTGTTGCTCCTAGAAGAATTAACTGTTTGCAGTGAAGTGGCCTTTTCACTCTTTTCAATGTAATCTATTTAAGGAACTACATGAGAACATATTTGAAATGTCTCAGTAGGTCAAGAAAGTCAAAGTTGTTTGCTTTGTGATGGAAGGGTTTCTTGGCTTATTTGTTTTTAAATCTGTGTTTGGATACTGCAAACCTCTTTTAGGAAGTCAGACTCTCTAGAAATATAATATGATTTTATTAAACCAATATCACGATTTTAAGATTTTTTTTAAATTACTATTTATTTAATTTTAAAAAATGTATTCATATGAACATTGTTACAGTAAAAATGATGGCGCAGAGCATAAATTAGTGCCCTGTATCATGATCATCAATCTTCCCAGATTAGTAGATTGTCTTAACTTTCATATTAGGATTCAATCTTTTATAGCCATATCACCCACCCCTACTGTCTACTACTGCAATTTGAACCATTACTCCATTTACTTTTTGTTAGAGACACAAATTAAAAAAATGTCATGGCAGGATAATAGATTTAGGTAGCTTTGAACGCGGCATGGATTTTGAGCTAGTACTGCTGGGATGCTTACATACTACTATCTCTAAAGTTTACAGAGAATGGCCCAAAGAAGAGAGAATATGATGTGAGAATATTGGTACACCCTCTCTGTTATGATTACCCATGAATATACCTTAAGTTCAACATCATCAATAACCCTAACATCATCAATGCCAATGTTTATAGTATTAAAATAAATAGTATTAAGTATCATGATGAACATTAGATTGGATGTACATTGTTTAAATGATTTTATGAAGACACTGATAGCAGTAGTCTTCTGTGGCAAAAAAAACAACTAATATTGTGATAAAATCGTGATGTTATATTTTGTTCATATTGCCCACCCCATTTACAAGTACTACAATCTACTAAGGACAAATGGAGATATTACATTAGTGGTACCAGACTATCTGAAAAACATTACAGTTTTTTCAGTGCTTTGTATAAAAGGATATGAATGAAATCATATTGACTGAGGGTGCGGTTTGACCATTTCTCGCTCTGACATCACTGAGGTTTTTGCCTCTGACTCATTTGGCTTCTCCCTCTCCACATCTGTATCTGACAGTGGTCTAGTGCTGTCTCCACACTCACAGCCTGTTGTTATAGTGACCATCTGCATTCACCCGACCTTCACATTTACCTATGTGTTAGCACTCTTCGCTGTTTCGACTTTTTTTCCATTTCTGCCAATTATCAAACTCCATTTCTTAAAGGTCACACCGTATGCCATGCATCATTTTTCTGCATTGTACAAGAATCTGAATTTGCCACAATGCATTTTAACCGGTGCTTGACATTCACACTAGCCAAATGTGGGTAGATTTTACTTGTGGGTGGATAGTCCACTTGAATTTTACAGCACACATACTGTATATTTTAACTTGTTTACTGTTCTTGTGCAATTTAGGATTTCTATTACACCATAATAAAAAATACTTATCGTCAAGAAACATCTTTAAATGAAATTCAGTATTATTTGTGTAGCCCTATATCACAACTAAATTGCCCTAGAGGGCTAAAAACATATTAAAAACCAAAAATATGCACCTATAAATCCCATTTACAACATTATTGTCAAGCAATGAATTAACCACAATTTTCTTGCCTTTTATAGGAATCCGGAGTTCGTATGCCAGTCAGCACAGTCAGCTGGGGCAGGACTTGAGGTCGGCCATTTCTCCAGACCGTCACATTGCTCCCATCTACGAAGACCGCACATACCAGGGCCCACTGTACAGGACTACCAATCACACACAGACTGGGACTCTCTACAGGAGCACTTCAGGTTAGTCAAACACATTTGGTCCATAGATCCTAGCTGTGAATGCAATAACTCAAAAACAAATTGCTGGATCAGTTTAAACTTCTGCACACAGGTACATATCATAAAAACGCTGAACTGTATCAATTTGGGTATTTCTACGATGAATATGAATTAAGTAATTAATTAATTACTGGCCAAAACTGTGAACACAATAACTCAAAAAGTCTTTGCTGGATCTTTTTCAACTTTTGCACACAGGTACATATGAAGACGCAAAACTGGATTGAATTTGGTACTTCTACGATTAATGACAATTAAATAACAATTTGTTTAATAAATTAAACAAATTAATGCCCAGACACACTTTTATTGAGCCAATAATCCTGCTGAACATAAACAAAATAGTGTGAATTTTGGCACAGTGATCTGGGAAATTGTGTAGTTAATGTACATAGGCACATTACAGAGGTCAAATAAAGAATGCCTCTATAGCGCCCCCATGTTTATGACCCCTATGGGACCCTGGACACACTTACATTGGCAGAG
>JAVQKC010006674.1:0-12675 GCA_036025475.1 Philypnodon macrostomus
CCTTCTTCCTTTTTTTATATCCTACCTTCTTTTTGCTTTCTTCCATTTTTAACCTTTCCCTTTTTAAATCTTCCCCGTTATTCCACCAGTTTCAGCTACTTTTAACCTTTTGAATGTGAGAAAAATGCAAAGTGAAAAGAAGCATTGTCGGCAAAATTCCTCCGGCAGCCCAGGAGATGGAGCTAATGTGGGAGCTACCATAGAAGGTTTTTGGACATATTCACTCTGCCAAAGGGTAACGTGACCAACCTTTGAGAGAAGACCAGCTGAGGTTTCCAAGAGCACCAATTTGCCCCACAGTTCTCTCTGTCAGGGAGATAATGCTGATGTGGCCGGTCATCTGACTAATTAGTTTTGGCCCAAGGTACTTTTTGCAGCAGTTGTGCCACATTTCAGAGACCACCGGTGCAAAGCTGATGGTGAGGAGGAAGGACCATCGCATTCAAAAGGAGATCCATCTCAAAGCTCATGACCATAGGTGAGAGTCGGAGCGTAGATTGACCGGTAAATCGAGAGCTTCGCCTTTCGGCTCAGCTCCTTCTTCACCACAACAGACCGGTACAACGACCGCATGCCGAGGCTGCACCAATCCGCCTGTCAATCTCACATCCTTCCCTCACTCGTGAACAAGACCCCAAGATACTTGAACTCCTCCACTTGAGGCAGGGGCTCTCCTCCAACCTGGGACATGGAATATTATGGTATTTTGTATTTATTTTTTCACATTAATGGATTAATGCCATAATTTAAGTTCATCTAATAATCTTTATTGGATTCAAAGAAATAGGATTTTTAGGACTTTGCAGTACAGTTTATTTTAAATGCAGTTGCTTTAAAGTTTTTTCTGAATTTCCTTCAACAGTTCTGTTCTATAGCCATTTATTAAAACCACACTTGGCTTAAACCAAATGAAGCCTAGTTCATATCTGATGGAGGAGTGATAACTGTCCATTGTTTCCGTAGCACTGTGTGGGCTTATGTTATTAATATTTTCATAGCTGGTTATTGGTTGCCATGGAAACCTGACATTATTAATATGGTGGGTCGGAGCTCTTTTGTTTCATTCTGACTAACAGGCTTTCATTGATAGCGTATAATTGTCATGTTTTCTCATCGTGCACCAGCCATGTTGTTTTATGAAACAAAGTCTGCAAATATCCACTGCGACCTCCGCTGTCCTTGAAAAAAAATATGTAAATGTTTTATCAATATTAAATCAGTGTTTATTTTTTTCACATAATTCAAGGCCAACTTAAGGCTCATTTCTTCGCCATTTCATACGCAAATATATCTGCGTTCAATATGTTTTCAACATCAGATCATTTACACTCATTTTGAACGTCAACTTATGTATTATGTTAAATAACCAGTAGAGGGCGGTAGATGTTAGTCAAATATTTTACCAAAACGGGAGGAGAGGAAGAATACAACAACAAACATGGAGATTTTTTCACTAGATTTGTCAGAAGAAGACCAAACAGCCCTCTGTTTGGGCCGTTGAACAGCGCTTACTCAGGCCGATGCATGTACTGCTCTGTTGGTACGCACCCACAAGCTCTCTAGAAACGGACATGACTACGACAGAATCAACGCAGAGGACGGACAGAAGGCTTCACACGTGTCCGTCTGCGCACAAATGACCCTATACATGCAGAAACAACCTCCTCAAACAACTAAACTAAAGGGATTCCAAGTCAGATGGTCTATTTACACCTGGCTGGGTGCAAGGTTCCACCTGTTATATAGCTATTTAACAAACAAACACAGATTTACAGATTTCTCTTTCAAAACAGTGGCATTAAACTTGTATTTAATGTAATTCTAGTTGCTGTAAAGTATCATTCTCAGCCTCTAAGTTATGTTTGTCATTCAAAATATTAAACAAAATTATTCCAAAGATATTTTTTATAGTCTATGTAAAAAAGAGGGCAAAAAATAAGATTATATGGGGCTACGATAGTATTCTGAATAAATGGTAAACATAGCATGATAGAAAAGATGGCTTCCCACTATGACATGGTGGGATTGCTGTGTGGATTGGCTCATACAATCTTTAGCAATTTATCTAAAACTGCAGGAATTTGACATTTTATCTACTGTATATATTTTCAAAGCCTGTGTAAAGTTTTTGTAGAGGAACCAGAGGGAAAAAATGCCAATGTGTATCACAGTCCAACCAACTTGCATTTACATTAGTATATGTATGCAGTGAAATAAAGAATGCAGTCTGTTGGTGTGAACAAATTGAATACCGTAATGCATGTCTTTCATAATCATCACATAACAGAAGTAGCTTGGGTGTAGGTCCAGGAAGGTCTGTCTATTGATAGGATGGTACGCTTACACTACATTATGCTTACAGTAAGCTTCAGTCAAGATGTTATTAGTAAACTCCTTTGTTAGTGGATTCACTTGTTTCCTTTCCCAGTAAATAATTCCTGTTCTGGGTGAAGGGAACTTCCTTCTCTAAATCTCTGCTCTTTCCAAGGCCTGAGTGGATGCAGGAGGGCTAGCTAGTTGTCAACAATAGGCTGATTAGGTAAAAGATGACATCACATCTGCGTAGGACCAACCAATGGGAGAAGACTCAGGAGATTGATAAAACCAGTCCTGCTCTTAGATCAGGAGGCTACTCTCAGAACAGGATTTGACTGCGCTGAGTCTGGCTCCATGATCATGAAACTTTACATGTGTAATCTATCTCTGTACTTGTAAGAAATACTCTTTGACGTGAATTGGCCGAATCCTGGTGGTCTTTACCATTCAGTCTTCACCATCTGAACTTGGGCAAGTAGGAGTTACATCTCAGAGACGGCAGAGCAGAATCTTTCAAATCTTACACTATACTGAATATACTGACTAAAGTACAGTATATCGGCTGCATGTCATTTCACATTCTCAGTAATTCCTTATCTGCTTCCAATGTATTTGTCTATGTTGTGAGAGATACGCTTTCAGTGAAGGCAGCAGAGTTCTGTGTCTATTTTTCACTGCTAAGTACTTTGTCTAGCACTTCCTCCTTCATGGCATCCATCTTCACCACACACACACCCACACACACCCCACCCCCCCAAGGTAAATGAGTTCATTCAAAACCCCACTGCACCAAAACAAAAGTGTTTTCTCCGTGAATGTGAAAATGAATGAATAGTTCCTCAAACTATTTATCAAAACGGCAGAATGAACTATCTTATTTTGGGGAATAATTTCATTTTGTGGCTTTGTTTTGTCATAATTGGAAGACCAAATTTGAAAATCTCATTAAAATGATCATTAAGCACCTGAATGTAGAGTATTGAGGAACATTTTTTTATTTGTAATTCTTTTTCTTTCTTTTTTTTTGCTTTGCGTTTATAGATGTCCTTGGACAAAGTGCCTTCACGTAAATTACAGCTTTCTGGAAGTATGGATCCAGGATGAGGCACGGCTCTGTGGATTTTGTGGATAATTTACTGGGTTGCTTATTGACACGGCGCTAGTGGCTTCATGAGCAGAATGCTGCAGAGGGAGAAGCTGCTGATGTCCTGTTAAAAGAATTGTAAAAGCACAAGTGGTGAGTGAGCAGGGCTGTAAACATAAACTGCTGTGGTTGAAAGGATTGTCTGTGACGTATGGCTGGCATGGATGGCTTGAAAAGTGATGTTAAATGCCTTTAGGTGTATATTCAGCACACCAGTTACACATTTTGACGACAGTTTTGGTGTGAATTCAGAACACATTCTGGATACTCTATATTGTTAATGGATTCTTTACGATTATAACAGGCCCCTGGTTTGAGTCCAGGTCCAGAGAAGACATCTTTATCATGAGAAGGTATAATTCATGTTATCACCGTTTTAAGCCTATAAAGCAACATCCAAAAATGTACGCTGTGTTTGAAAATTAACAGTGACATCAAGATTCCCAGATTCCAGATGGCTTTGGTGTAGAGATGGTGATGAAGGAGAGTGAGATGGTTCTGCTGCTGAAGTGGTGATGGAGGAGAGTGAGATGGTTGTGATTTTGAGGTGGTGATGGAGGAGGGTGATATGGTTCTGCTGCTGATGTGGTGATGGAGGAGTGAGATATGGTTCTGCTGCTGAGGGGGTGATGGAGGAGAGTGAGATGGTTCTGCTGTTGAGGTGGTGATGGAGGAGAGTGAGATCATTCTGCTGCTGAAGTGGTGATTGAGGAGAGTGAGATGGTTCTGCTGTTGTGGTGATGATGGAGGAGAGTGATGTGGTTCTGCTGCTGAAGTGGTGATTGAGGAGAGTGAGATGGTTCTGCTGCTGAAGTGGTGATGGAGGGGAGTTAGATGGTTGTGATTTTGAGGTGGTGATGGAGGCGAGTGATATGGTTCTGCTGCTGAGGTGATGATGGAGGAGAGTGAGATGGTTCTGCTGCTGAAATAATGATTAAGGAGAGTGAGATGGTTCTACAGCCAAAGTGGTGAAGGAGGAACGTGAGATGGTTCTGCTCCTAAAGTGGTGAAGGAAGAGAGCGATGGTTCTGCAGACAGAACAGCCCTTTAAATCGGCCAACTAAACAATGATTGGAAATATGAAATCTCAAAAGCATTTTTACTTAAAAAAATAAACACATCTTTGCCTTTTTACTGTCATTTGCATTTTACCTAAAAGCAACACAAAAAAGAACCATTTGCATATGGAAATGTCAGTAAAATGTGCTTTCTTCCTCTGAAGGGAGTAGGTTCTTTGAGTGAAGTTGTTGAAATAGTTGTACGTTTATGTACACGTGTTCAGATACTTTAGTGCACTCTGTAAAAGCTGAACAAAGACTGTTCAAGGTCTGGTGGAAATCTACCTCAGAGAATGTATTCACACAGTTTGATCTGTTCAACAAGAAATGGTTTAATCAAGAAAACCATTAAACATGCACTATTTAATGTCTTTTATAGCAAGGGAAATTGTCAAACTGTAAAGAACATATCTATATTCAGCGGAAGAGTAGAGGTTTATTTCCTCGAGAAACAACCCCATACCACACAAATCATTAATTCCCTTCATTTGAAATTCTATATACCGTATAGAATCAATTGGACTTCGTGTCAAGGGCACCAACAAAAATATTTGTATTGGTTGAAGTTTTGGAACTGCTTTTTAACTAGTCAAGCATTTTTCTCACAAGGTAGTTAGAGCTCTTTCCTTCAGCCAGCCTTCATGCTATTTTAGGGTGGAGTCTGCATGATCTTCCTGTGTTACTGTAGGTTCTCTCCAGTTTCCTTCCACCATCCAAGAAGAAGCTAATTCTGTCTTGTTCAGGGTTAACTGTCCATCAGGCCTGCTGCAACCAACTGGCCTATTTAGGGTGTACCCCATCGAGGGTCCATTGTCGCAGCCTTTTGCAACTACCCAGATCATTGAATTTGTTTATTTTATGGCTCTTATCTTTTCTGTTTTAACGAAGAAATTAGAATTACCAGATGTTCCACTTTGCACAGCATGTTCAGCTCAAATCCAGCATCCCACAAATTGAGGCTCTGTCCCACATTGTGACTCATGTCAGCAAAATACATCTTTAATTATCTACAATTATTGATTAATTCATTTAGTTTTTCCATAGTGAATCTATATAGTTATTGCTGGATCAGAAATAGACTGAACAAGGAGGAAGCTACTAACGGCACTGACAATAATTGACCAGTTAAGACATTCTGAACAACAATATTGAGATGCTATTAGTGACAGGACAAGCCCGGATGGAAACACATGCAGACACGAAGAGACCATGCAAACTCCATGCAGAAAAGATCAGGACCATCTTGCTGTGTGCACACTATTCTGACTTTTTTCTGACAACTCAACAATCAGCGCTCGGCAAAGTAATTACTATCATCTTGGAACATTCATTGGTATCATTGGTTGATACAAATGATGGCTCAAATTTGTTTACCAGACTTCGACTAATGACATGCCTGTGATCTGGCTGTGGCAAATGGTGGTATCAAGCAGATGTGCAGAGGCTATTAGCGGTGTGTGCTGCTAACATGATGGCCGACCAAATCTCATCTCTTGGACCCACATGGCTTACTAGAAATCGGAAAAGACCCCCACGTGAACACTAAAGTCCCCAATCCTTGTCTCGTCTTTGGGTTGTAGAAGCTGATCAATGATTACAATGGTGTTAAACAGAGACTGAAGTCCTCACAGGCTAATGCCGCGGCTCACTCGAGAGACCAGGACAAAATTAAAACTTAAGTCTCAATAGCAATGACAACCACTGAAGGCTTGGTCTAATAACATTGGTTCCATTTGGCTTCGATTGAACGGGTGACATTTAAGTAAGTGTACTCTGATTACTTTGCCGATTACAGTGATCATATACTTCAAGTCAAAAGGCCTATCCACAAAGTTTGCAAAAAAAGTGCTTCTTAATCATTCATATGAGGAGTTTCCAAGTCAAAATTGATGTTCCAATTTTGAGAAAATACCACAAAAGGTTCAGAACTGCTCAAAGTTTTGGTGTGAATGTGGAAAATGGTCTAACATTCTGAACAATTGCAAGTTACAAACTCCAGCCACATAAGGTCAGTAAAGGAACAAATATAGCGTATAGTAATTCACACTTTATATTGCTCAAACTATTGCCTAGATGAATTGTTTTGATTTATTCAGAGATATAAAGTGAAACAAATTATCTGTCGCCATGGTGACTGGACACTTTTGTGAACCTCAGTCATAAATATAAGAGCTTTTCTAACTCAAAGACGCTTTACATTTTTTTTTTGCATTATTCAGTTTATCCACAGTGGTAAGCTACATCTGTAGCTACAACTGCCCTGCATTAGTCTTGGTTGGTTCCTATTCTATGACATAGAGAAGAGCATGCCAATTTACAGTTCTGGTTTTGGCGATTCCATTCCACATCGTACGTTTTTTTTTTTTTTACTACAAGATACACAGATATGAGACAACTGTATCACTGGCAAAATAATGTATTAAAAAATGATTACCATAACTTTCTTGCGATATGAATATTTATTAAACGCTATTGCAATGAGGATGCATTGCCAATATATTGTACCGCCATATCTACATCGTAATAACCGTTTTCACTTTTTCCATGACACCCGTTGGCCATCTTTATCCCTCACACTTATCCCAGACACCTTTTCGATGACATTAATTAACCCCAGCATTAATTAGATTGCACCGTCTTCCTCCAGTCTATGAACTCCAAACATGGCCGCCTCATTCGTAACCTTGATGAACTGCTCTGGCGATGTTGTACGACGAGCAACATCCGTGTGCTGCCCAGACACTACATCTACAAATGGAGCTCCGCACTCATTATTAACTAGGCTTCTTTGCCGTTTAAAAGTCCCATCAAACCCGGCTGGATGGCTCTATGGGGAAATTAATGTCGAACAGCTGCCGTGGTCATCTTTGAGCGGGGGATGGCAGGGTGATCCGGAGAGCCTTGATGTGGTTTCCCGCTCATTTAGGATGTCATTTAGGTGATGCTGCACTATAGACTCATTTGGACTGGAGTACTGGAGCGGTGGACGTCTGCTGATGATCTCTCATATTAAAAAGAGGAATAATTCATAATGAAATCACATGTATTATTGAACAGGCCCGGAAAAGTGCATGAGTAAAAAGTTAATGTTTTCATAATAAAGAATATTGTATAAGCTTTGGTGCAGGGAACATGTGCTGTGAAAGATGTGTGAGAAATGAACTCTGCAGAAAGATGTATAATGCACTGACAGTGAGATTCACACAACTTATGATCAAATGGATTTCGGAATCAGTGGTGATTCTCAATATTTGTATAACCAATCGTAAGGTTGATCTATGTTTTTTTCATATTTTGATACACTGTTGCCCATTAAGTTGACACATTCCTCTTGTTATTCCTGTTTACATTCATCAATATTCACCTTATTTCTTCCTCATTATTGTTCAAGTGCTCCTCCGAGTTTACAGGAAGTATCCCCAGGTCTGAGTGAAGAGTGGGACCACATCAACAAGCTTGTGGACAGTATACCACGACGTCCTGAGGCATTGATCCATGTCAGGGGCGGGGCCATACTCCATATTAGTGACATATGAAAGAGTCATATTGGACATTCTTCTGCATGTGTTTCTGTTTAACTGACAGAGGTGGAAGAATTGAAACAAAACTGTTAATATAATATTTTTGTCTCATGTTCACTGTCATATGTTTGGAGGAGATTGATCAAAACAGTTATGCTCTTTATCTATCAAGAATAAATTACAATCATTGCAACTCAATTGAGGAATTGCTCTAAGGTCTTTGGTATTTTAGATATAAATTTCTTAGGAAAAATTAGGTAATGTTTGTTTTTAACTACACTTTTGTTTGTTGAATTCTGTGTCCAAGTAAGTGCGCATATTTTATTGTAGTGTTTTCTTTACATTTCATTTCCCATTTTAGCTAGGAATTCTCAGTCATATACAGAGGTGGGTTGTAATGACTTTATTCAGTTACATTTACTTTTTGAATATATTCACCCTTTAAAATGTGTGTCTTATGGAATCTTCAATATTCTGGAACAGAGGCGACTGGAGCAAAAGTGAGTTGACTTTACAAAAAAGTAGTGTTTGTGGTGAAGGATAGAATAATTCTAGGCGTACTATGAAAACTCTATTCTTCTCTTCAACATTTCTGTGAGGACTTATCCAGTAAATCCTAAAAATCAAGAATTTTGCCTCCAGCCAAAAGTCTAACTGTTACTGATGTGTACATTAAATAAACATACAGTGTAAGGTACATTCACTAATGTTTACTAACCAGGCTCTGACATCACCTACATATAGCAGAGTGGATGGCATTTGCCAAAAGTACCTATATTTTTTTTTATATATATATTTATAATTCTGTTGCTAATGCTACTTTCTCCATTGAAAATGTATTACAGACTTGCCTCCAGTTGCCTCCATTCCAGAATTTAGAACTTTCTGTTTACAATGGTCTATTGTACTGTGTCGTTTTAATGTGCCTTAATTTTACTAAACTCTCACTTGAGTAAAATGATTTGCTCCCCACCTCTGCCCATATGACATTTCTGCACTACGGCTTGCTGTTCTCGCCACTGTCCCGGCCATGTGTGATGATGATGGTTGTGGCGGGGGTGAGTCAAAGTAAGAGTTGGTGACCTTGTTAGCAGTTGGTTGGAGTTGGCCCGGGCTGGTGGAGTGTCTATGGGGAGGGACAGACAGCTGCGCCTCTCTCCTCTCGGGGCGCCACATCTCGACTGGTACACAGCGCGCAATCTGGCCTGGGCAGCTGGAGCCCTAATCGTCACCGGTCACCTGACTGCCCCACCACCGCCACTGCCCCCACCCCTCGCATCTCTGACCTCCAACGCAACAAACTAGATGTGCTCGCTGAAGGTGGCTGCAGACGACAGGTGGAGGAGGAAGTGTTTTTGTGGTAAGTGAAGAGGGGTGGTGGTAGTGGTTACTCAAGGCTTTTTGTGATGTCTTTCTCTGATCAGTGTGTGTCTGTTGTGTCTGTTGTGAGGTTTTGTGAGGTTGAAGGATGCACTCTCCTTCCTCTGCTTCCCAACCCTCGCAGTGGTCTAAGAAAACGAGAATAAGCTGTGAATTTAGAAAATAAAATGTCAGCTCCCTCACATTGTTCCTGATAGATTCTAGTTCTCGATAAATAAATGGTGTATCAACCAATCAGAGTGCTCCTGTCCCGTGGAAGCATGTGAGAGGCTCTAAAACATAAACCCTTATAATACAGCCCACAGAGGGTCTCAGAGTCTCATTTTAAACCCTTATTATACAGCCCACAGAGGGTCTCAGAGTCTTATTTTAAACTCTTATAATACAGCCCACAGAGGGTCTCGGAGTCTCATTATAAACCCTTATAATACAGCCCACAGAGGGTCTCGGAGTCTCATTTTAAACCCTTATAATACAGCCCACAGAGGGTCTCAGAGTCTCATTTTAAACCCTTATAATGCAACATAAATCAGCTTTAAATGTACATCAAATCAAAGCATTTGTATAGACCCTTTAAAATCTGTGTCATATATTAAAAAATCTGGAATGAAAAAGCAAGATTTGTGGTGAGGGATGGAATAATTCTGAAAACTATTGTGATCTTCAACATTTCTGTAAGGACTTCAAGAATTTCTAACTGTTACTAATGTGTACATTCAATAAACATACAACGTGAGGTACATTCACTAATGTTTCCTAACCAGGCTCTGACATCACCTATAGAGTCGTTTTTATTTGTCAAAATCATCTAACTTTAAATATTTTGTGGCTGATGCTAATTTCTCCATTGAAAATGTATTACGGTCTTGCCTCCAGTTATCTCCATTCTGGAATTTAGAACTTTTTCTTTTACAAATTTTGAAAAGGTGTATAGAACAGAAAATTATATGTATATGTATGTTATTTGGGATAGAGTCAACGATGTAAACAGGGATTTCATCAAGCTATAGACACTGGCAACTTTTATTAGGTAGACCAATTTACTTAAGGTTATACTTTATTGTCCCCGTATGGAAATGTGTCCTATGCATTTGACCCATCCCCTCAATGCCGCCTCAGTACCTAAAGCTGGAGGATTATCCTAATGCACATGTTTAGGGTTGAAGAGACGAGAGGAGACCAGAGAAAACCCATCCAGACACGGGGAGAAAAACACAAACTCTGCACAGAAAGGCCCTCGAACCCGGGAACCTTCTTGCTGTGAGACCACAGTCATACAACTACATTCAAGGTCTGCCTAATAAAGTGGCGAGTATTTTGGTGATCACCTTGAACCGTTGACATTGGAAAAAGGTCTTTGCTCAGAACTCCTTTGGAGAACATGGGCGCGGATGGCCTCACTGTTCACTGGAGAAACTACAACTCTGTCTGGACCAATGCACACTGGATAGATCTAGAGAGGAAGTAGGAAACAGGAAACAGTAAAGCGCTGTGCACCACAAGTATTATACAGATTCTTAATACCTAGTGACAGTTGATTGTTCATTGATTCTAAAGTGAGTGTACTCAGGGTAAATGTCATCAGACAATGTTAATTCATTTTGTTTTTGCCCATTCATTTGAACCTGAACAGTTAATATTGGCCTACATGTTTCAGATTAGTAAATGTATGGTTGGTCCAAACAGTTATCTTCATTGTGTGAATGAGTGAATGATCGCAAAGGCCTTCCTGCCGCAAACACTTGACATAACTTTCATCCAGATCCTGTGTGTGTGTCGAAAGCACACAGCTCTGATCCTAGGCTCAACACTTTCAAAAGGGGGCGCTAGTTAGCTTCATTTGGCTGCTTTCACTGCACAAGCACACAGACATTTATGATGAGCCTCACTATCAGGACTAGCTTGGGCGGCTTACTTACTGTATGTTGAATGTAAGTCAGTAAAAAGTCCAATTTGACATCAATCAGTAAGTTGATTTTGATAGCTTTTTCCTTACGATCCAATGTCAAGTCAATCCTTATTTCAGTAATATACCCTCCGTACTAATATAGACTTTTTATGGTTTTGTGTCTATTATATTGCCTAAAACAATGGCAGCCTTTGCAATTTGCTAACTGTGCTTTCGATTCGATTCTGAAAAATAGTGCAACTCTACCACTTTCATCACGTGTTTGACTCAGTCTTGGTCATGGTCTCGAACAGGATTTTACTCGGTCTTGGTCTCGGACATAGTGGTCTTGGAGGCTTTTTCTATAAATGATCATTGGGATTTCAACACTTTATTACTTTTATGATCATAAAACATTAGTGAAAATGAAATCATTATATTTTGTGCCATGATGTATTCTGTGTTTTTGAACTTGTCCGGTCTTGAACTGGTCTCATGTGCCTCGGTCTTGACTATTTTCTCGGGCCCTAAAAGTCTAGTCTTGGTCTTGGTTCACTCTGGACTTGGACTACTGTGGTCTCGGACTGGTCTTGGTCTTGAATAGTCCAGTTTTGACTACCACACTATTGACTATACAGTCATTTATCTTACCCACAGTTCCACAGAGTAAAGCCAGTGTGTTTTTGACAGTGAAAGACTTGTGTGTGTCAATAGCAGACATGTGGAGCATCTGTGAGTGAGGCTTGTGCAAAGTGTGCAGTCCCAGGCCAAAAATGTGTCCCAGGCTGCTGCACTGTGTCAGTTATGGGACAGGCGCTTCCTCTCTGCAGCAGCCACTGGACAGAACCCTGAGACAGTGACTACAGAAGCAAAGTCTACCCACACTCAGACTCGTCAAGTCCGCAGCATGCAGGTGTGATTCATAGACTGGAGATTCCAAAGCTCAAAATGATCCGAATTTTCTCTCAAAATATAACACAAACTTTCCCTGCGTAAATTACGTTTGATCTTTTGTGTTCAGTAAGGTTTTCAATTTAAAAAGTCACATGTGGGTCTATGGGGTCAGAGCATTGCCAAATCTGCAGGTCTCGGGGGGTGTTCCTGGTCTACAGTGGTCAGCATCTATCCAGAAGGAACAATGGTGAAATAATAAAAGTTATAGTATGTGTGCCACATATTCGTCCCAAAATGTAAAAATTAATACAAATATTATTAATCTGACCATGTTCTATGAAGCAGGTCATCTGTAATAATTATATCGGCAAAAACAGCGTGTCGCCGATATTATGGAATCACGTCGGTGTTCGTCCGCGTCCGCAGATCCTAGCTGTGAACGCGATAACTCAAAAACGAATTGCCGGATCAGTT
>JAVQKC010006687.1:0-13541 GCA_036025475.1 Philypnodon macrostomus
GTGGATGCAGCAGGTTTAGGGGGGTATCCAAGTGAATGAAGAGATAGTAGAAGGGGGCATCCAGATGAATGGTGAGATGCAGCAGGTTTGGTTGGGGGGTGGGGTCCAGATGAGAACACAAACACAGAGGTGGCCAGCTATCCACTGGGACATGTAACATGAACTAATGATAGATAGAATGAACTAATGATAGATAGAATGAACTAATGATAGATAGAATGAACTAATGATAGATAGACTGAACTAATGATAGATAGAATGAACTAATGATAGATAGAATGAACTAATGATAGATAGAATGAACTAATGATAGATAGAATGAACTAATGATAGATAGAATGATCTAATGATAGATATAATGAACTAATGATAGATAGAATGAACTAATGGTAGATAGAATGAACTTATGATAGATAGAATGAACTAATGATAGATAGAGTCCAGTGTGCTATCAAGTGCACACGTCAAAGTAGTGAAGCTAACTATATGTATCAAAATGATTTTAAGAGTGGTTTTATTAATAATGGAAAAATCTGAGTTAGAAAGAACATGATTAGCACCTACACAGATATGCTAGGGAACATGACTGACAACACATCGACAATTTCAATAAAAAGCCAAAGTTACTGCACATTTTGACAAATGAATCTTAGGCTCCATTTCTGTACCTCTATACATTTCTCCCGCCGGTCTCCCCTCTCATTAGCCTTTTATTCGTGCAGATTTATTTCATTTCTCCAATGCCTCCTTCCTTCTCCGTGTCACCCCTTTAATCTGAGGTGCAATAGTTTCCCTCTGGCTTGAAAATATTGCGTCATTTATCATGTCTCTCTAATTCGTCTTAGATATCATGCATCCTTCCACTACCAGCTTTCTCCTGATCACCCACCACGTTACTTAGCTGATATCGTCCAGCATCAACACAAGCTAGGATAGTGATTTTAAAAAGTACAGTTTAGGAATGTGCAATCTGGCTCTCTCGTCTGTCTGGTCACTCTCATTTCAAGGCAGTGGGTGTGGGCCAGTTTTTGCGGCTCAGTGCTAAGCTGATTGCTGCTGTGGTGACTGGCCAGAGGTGTATTGGGCTAAATTGAAGCAGTGGCTGATTAGATGGCTGCCTATCGATAAGGCCAGAGTGGAATTTGAGCATTGCCTCGCAAGTCCAGGAGAGCTGAAATGTAGCTGGGTGCCTGTTGTTCAGTTAGCTTACACTATATATAAAATTGTAACAGAGGAATTTCAGCAGCATCTACAAAAATGTGAACTTTCGTCAGTCTGGTGCATACTGCCGAGCAAGACTTCAAGGAGGTCATGTTTTTGGTACCGTTTGGTTTTGATAACCACTCATAGTATTAAGATGATTTGAATGATTTTGAATGGTTGACATTAATAGAAACAAAATAAGAGAAGTCACTGTTTTGTTTTTTTTTTCTGTAGGGGTGTCCAGTCCACAAAAGATTCTATTTAGAACTGTTTATTTTAAAGCACAAGCTGCCTTGGCGGAGGTCTGTGCCCTTGTGGTGGTGCCATGGGCAGCTATGGCTACCATTACTAAAGTAAACTGGAGAGTAAATGGAAAATGGTCTCATAGTGTATTTATGAATTAATTTATTTTTGCACTTCAGATTATTGGCCAGACAAATGTGCGGGAATGTATACCTTGACATAATTCCTACATACAATCCTTTAGAATTTCTGAAAATTAAATTAGCAAATGCAACATAGGAACTTTCATTGCATATTTATTTTACTCAAACATTCTCGAATGAAACAAAATACAACTTTGGGTAAGCTCAGAAATGTTGATTTCGCATAATATAGGACAGGGGTGTCCAAACTATGGCCCAGAGGCCAAACTTTGGCAATTTTGTGGCCCTCAGGCTTACCTCTCAGATGGCCCAAATTGTCTTTTTACTGCCCGTGACTACATAATCCCTCTAACAGAAAGCATTTATTGTGTGTGTACAGATTTCTTTGCACTTTTTGTGTGGTTAAAATATAGAGGGACAGTAAGTGAACACTGTCCAGAAAACAGATACAACAAAGGGAACTTTAGTTGAAGCGAAATCAGTCCCCTCAGTGAGCGGCCCTCCTTGGTATTCCTTTATATAGGACCTACTACTTCTAACAGTCATGCTGCATTGCTTTCTGTTGATATATCCTGACCATCCACTAATGCCAATCTTAAATATGAATCTTTCAGATAATCCTTACTCAGCTGTCAGGGTTTAAATAAGGCTCTCCTTAGGTGCCAATTCAGCCTTGACATGTCACAACCCTCCTGCTCCTCATCTATGCGTCATCATTAGTCAACATCAGCAGCACGAGTTTTCAATTATTCCATATCCTCCTTAGTGGAATTCTGTTGACAATCTAAACGCTGCTGAAGCCATCACTAGAGTCAGTGATTAGTATCATGTTAGTCCATAATGCACCTGGCCCTTGTTAGCTTTCAGAACAAATGTTTGAGCACCCCTTTATCTTATGTCTTTTTCCCTGTTCATGTCTCAATAATAGCCCTGTAAATTAGACATACATTGATGCAAATACTGGATCCATGGTTTAAGATCAAGATAAATAGTATAGTAAATCAATAGTAGTAGTTTAGTTAGATCAAGAACAAAATAAATGAGACTTTGTTTTAAAAAGTTGTTGCAGACATAATTGTTCTTCCTGATATTGGATATTCAGTCTCTTGTGTCTTTATATTACTCCCCCCTTTTTGTACATGAGTGCTGGTCTCACTTGAGTGCATCAATGGAAACGTGACGCCTTAGACAGGAATACTTGTAATTATCCTCCTACACTCTGGCTCTTCAATGTGATTGGAGGACAGGTCCTATTTCCACATGCAAGCCCCTGCCTACGCTATATCTGTCAATCTATAGCAGCCCAACTACTCCGAGTCTTCATGTATTCTACCAGTATATGCTTCAGTGGATCCGCCCACATAGTTCAGAAGAGATTAACCAAATTAAAATCAGATGACTAGTGACGTATTCTGACACGTGTGTAATATGTAGTATACAGAGACACTTTGATTAATGCACATAAAGCATGTCACAATGGATGTACTAAAGCTTGCATTGATTTTAACTTTGAGCGGTAGAAACCTTAAATTAGCTCTATAAAGCTAACATGACTTTACTTAACTTTTACTCTCCAATACGGTTGCTTCCTGCTTCATTCTCGAATGTTTAAGAAATCTAATCCTGTACGCTGAGACTCTACCCCATTCTAATGCATATCATATATATATATATATATATATACGGTTTTCATTGTATAATTGCGTGAATATAAATCAGTGTCAAATTGTCTAATACATATATTGCAATATTTTATACATCACATTATGTCTATTTAGTAGTACATTTATCCCAAGATAAAAAATATGTATTTTGTAAATGACTTAAAACAGCTTGTGATCTATTCAATAGTTGTGTACGTAGGTGAGCAGACACGTCCTGCTCAGCTCTGTGCTTCACCTTTATAAAGAATTACCATGTCTGCACTGTAATGGCAAGTCATTTAAGAGAAATTAACATTTTGACATGCTCTTCAGGGGTTGAGGAAAAGTAGAAAGGAAAGGATAAGAGAAAAATGAGTGAGGAGGGGTCAGAGGAGAGGAGACAGAAAAAGTGGGATAAATTAGTCTTTAATTCACTCAGCTTAAATCTGCAGACCTAGGGTTAAATGTAGTCGATTTAAACTCGACTCTCTCAGCCATGAACAACTGAAGCCAAGAAAGACTGGAATGAATCAAGAATAAGACTAAAAGCACATTTATGAGCAAGAGTTTATGGACAGTGTAAAGGAGGGAAGAATTTCAGAACCCGAAATGAGTCAATCATTTTTGATGTGGTGATTGACTTTAGGCCCTCATTGACTGACTTTCAGGAATCAAAGTGCCTCATGCTGTTGTATATAATACTTCTATAGCATCATTCTTCCTACCTTTTTTTCCTCTTTTGTTTCTAGCTTAGCATCCCCAACAGGGCTGTGCGGATTAGCACCAAAAGCTAATGAAATGTAATTACCGACACTGTCGATAAGAATCGATTGTCTTGGGTATCTCAGACCCCTTCTCACAGAGGGTCTTATAGGGCCAGAGTTTCTTCTCCTCACACCTCGCCCCCAACACCCACATACACCCAGCTTTATTTTCTGTCTTCTTTGCCCTAAGCAGTAGGAGATAGCATTGACAGGGCTGTATGGAGTGGAGTCAGATCTGTCGGATGGTGTGGCCAAGCACAGGGGAATGAGATCCCTTATCAAATCAGCCGGATTAAGAAGAGGGTCTGGAAAAAAAGGAAAAGAAAACTTCCAGAGCCAGAAGATTTTAGCGTGACTGTGTGAATGTGTGAATGAATGTGCTTCTTTAGCTTAAGGGCTGACAACCTGTCAATCTATTGATTTTTCAGAGTTGGTAGATAAGTAACGGCTTACATAGAGAGAGTTCATCACAAAAAGTAGAACACATTTACACACTTGTGTGAAAGACACATTAGTGCAGATAATGACAGTTATCCAAGTAAATAACATATGGTGATAAAGTGACCAATCAAGAGTCGTAATGCCTTAATCTCTAATAAGTAATTTCCCAAATTAAAAAAAACACTTTATTTGATCTTTTATATATAACTCTGTGCCACCACCATGTTTTACATGTTTAGATACAGTTTGCACAAAACTGGTCAGGGATACTCAAGAATGAGGCAAAAGGCCAATCCTGTAACAAATGATAGTTTTTAGCCAAAGTGATCTCATTTAAATTTCTTTCTGCTGGCCGTTTTCATCTGAGGTCTACCAGCATACTACTTGGAGGTTTCTTGTTCTGTGGAGATCTATTTCTGTTCAGTAGAACAGTAAATGTACAAAAGGTGGACAGACAACGTTGTATGACTCCCACACACTCATTGGCAAATACACACATTACTGCAGTGGTAAGAGGAAGGGGCCAAGTGAGTGGGAGAGATGGAGGGAGTGATCGATAGAGCAGCGAAAGAGTGCTGTAAACCATGAAAGAAGACAAAAGCCTCCTGTTATTCCACTGTGCATTAGAGTCTAGTAGCCCGGGAGGAAGCCCAACCACAGTCCATACCCTAAACCATATCTGTTATTGTGTGGTTTGCTTTAGGGAGGATTAGGACTAATAAGCATCATGTTAATGTATGTATCTATGTGTCACAGTGCACTGTTAATGTATACAAAAACATTTGCATGTGTGTGTGTGTGTGTGTTTTTTTTTTTTTTTTTTTTATTTAATTTTTGCTTCTTCAAAATGATGAACTGGAAGTTGACCATTGTTGTGATTACTTCAATTGTTAAAGTATGAAGGAATCATGAGGGATCATGTCTCTCGGCTGGCCTGGGAACGCCTCGGGATTCCGGAAGAAGTGTCCGAGGAGAGGGAAGTCTGGGCGTCCCTGCTTAGACTGCTTTCTCCGCGACCCGGCCCCGGATAAGCGGAAGACGATGGATGGATGGATGAAATCACTCGATATCAAGTTTCTAGGACTGTTATCTGATGTGCAGCTCAGAAAATGTAGTATTTCAATGTTTATAATGGATATTATTTATATTATTTAACACACAACCATAAATTCTATAGTGGTACATGTCTCAACACAGAACTGTGAACATTAATACTCATGTAAATTTAGCAGGTTATTTTGAGCAGGTTGTGCTGTTTCTGGGCCAGTTTCAGCATCTCATTTGTTTTATATTGTTGCAACGCTAGAGCACAAAGGGTGGGGTCTGTACACAAGAGAACAAGAGATGTAAACAATACTTTCAGTATGAGTCTATTTTATAAAACTAAACAAAAGTCTGTATATTTTTGCATCAAATAAACACAGTGTACAGACAAGATCTTGGCATCTTCATTTTAGCTGAGGCTCATCATATTGATAGTCCAATTGGGTGGTAATCCTCAACAGTCCCTCGTCTTCCTTGGAGCAATTGTTTCCATTTGCCTGCAAATTATGCTTTATCATTATTGTGGATAGAACATGCAAAATAACTGTTGAGGGTGATAAATGTAGACCCTTTTTCTGTTTGTAGACAGAAATTAAACAGACCGTAAAGGCCAGTTCATACTCCACCAGAAGTGAGAACTTTCTTCTTGCCCCTCGGGCTGCAAGAAGAAGAAGAGAGTTGGTTTCGGCAAGGACCATTCACACACTGAGAAAATCAGCCCACTACAAGTAATATTTGTTATTTATTAAAATAAATAAAATGTATTTCTGGTGCATGCTGGGAAGATGGCCACATGAGTGCCTTTGCCTGTTGCCCTCACAAATCTTAAAATATTTAAGCATCCAAGTTGGTCTGATCTTTAGGACGTGGATTGAATGAACTGCGGGCTCTAAGTGCAAAATTTGATTGTATGCAAACCTCGGTTGAAGAGCAATACAAAAATTGACAGCCTGCATGGAAGTTTGGAGAAGTCAAGCTCAGAGAGCCAAGCCGCGCTGAAAAGTGAGTTGGAAAAAACTGCTAAAAAGAGTTGTGTCTGAACCTGGACCTGGAAGTGGGCCTTATGGCTTCCAGAATGGAGAAGATTTAAAATTTCGGAAAATGAAGCACAGGGGAAGTCTTTTGATCCTGATGTCTCACTGATTATTGCTGGATTACCCCAGGCCGATGAATTCCGGTTTCTATGAAGACATTTCTCCATTTCATTTCTGTAGTACTTTTGTAGATTGTTCAAACAGAAAGGGCCTATAGAACAGCGTGTCCAGATGTGGTGGTGGTAGTATTATCTTTGTTCAGTGTAGTGTGTGCAGCAGGAGAGACTAATTAAGAGACAACTAGAAAAATGTCATTTGCTTGTGATGTAATTACAGAGGTGAGGTTTCAACACAATATCAGACCCCTCACTGCATAGTTTCTTTGATATCAGATCAGTGGGCAAACAGTAAAATCATCTTTATATCTTTGTGATTCTTTTCTCTTTTTTTGCCCAAAATTTTAACCTTTTTTCCGCCTTTACTGTTCGTTTGCCTTTCCTTTTTTGCCCCTAGAGTGCAAGGGTTCCTGCTGAGGCGTGGCATTTGGAGAATCTGGCTCTCCTATTGCTGCCTCTCCGCTGGGGTTAGGAAAATCGATCCCACTAATTAGATCTGTGCATCACTGTTATTTTGTCTCTTTTCACACGTGTGCATGTGTGTGTGTGTGTGTATGTATGTCCTGTAATCTATATTTAATGTTAGGAAGCAGGGCTTTAAAGAGCACTACAGCTGGCCTGTTTGCTAATTAATGACATTTTCCCCTTTAATTACCATTCAGCATAAGCCTACTCTATACAACTGTGTCTTTAGCTTGTATTTTTCCTTTTGTTTCCGAGGTCTTGACTTCACACTAAGAGGGGGTATCCGGAATCTTTGTTCAAAAATTACCTATGGGACTTTTGTGTGTGTGAAATTAGTAACTCTATTAAAAACAACAGACAAGAACATACCCAAGCAACACAAGTTCTCTCTCTGTCTCTTGTTCTGTCATTTTCCTATGTTTCTATATTTGGTCCTTCCACATCCAAGATCTATCATGAACTGTTTGTTCCCCAGAGAGAGGGTGCCCGGCTCCATCTGCTTCAGTTTTGTTCAGTGTGGTCATCCCAATGCCCTCCACCTCCTGGTCCCTCATTATGCCCCTCTTTCCCTGGGATCGCAGTCCGTCACCATCTGTCACACGCCAGTCTTTGTACTGGATTTTTTTTTGTCAGACTTTTAAACAACATTTTCAATCAGATTGGGCGTACTTCCCTAATTACTTTATTTTGTATTTTTAGAGGGAGCTGAAATACCCTAAACCTATGGCAACAAAAACTTCATTTGAAAGAAAGAGATAAGTTGGTTGCCCATACCAACACATCACTGAGACTTACACATGTTGCTAAGAAACAAGAGTGCAAAAATAGCATGGTACACACTGGAAAAAATTCAATTTACAAAGATTCACCATTCAGAAGTTGCTTGAAATGTTTTAAGTTGAAACAGCTAAAGTTAACTTTATGACAGTAAAGAGACAGTTTACTGTATGTGGTCCATGAAACTTGAGAAAGGGCTTTGTTGAAAAAAGAGTTGAAAAGGCATTTGAATGCCTGTTCAAGTCCGACGGGGAATAACTCTTACTCTTTATTTGACCTGCTTCAACATTAACATTAACCAAGGAAGAAAGCACACCAACATAAAACTCATCTCGGAAACATAAGCATCCGATACAGAAGAATAGGGCATAATCAGTAACTATGTGTGTCACATTGGTTAAGAATAGAATATTTGCAGAAAACCAATATTTAAAAACATCAGCAGTCTAGAGGACTGTAAGGTACATGTGACTACGAGGGCGGGGCCAAGGTTCATAGCGTCTATAGACCGGTGCACACCAAGCCGAAAATCAGCTGTTGGACAGTTTGCCACTGTCACTATCGAGAGTCTGTTTGGCACTCTGATTGGTCATGCACTGGAGGTTGCCAAAGCGAATCAAATGCAGAAAAGCATAAACTGCAACTAAGATAAAGAATACACTTCATAATACAGTCATCACTCGATTCTATTTCCATTAAAGGTGGAATAGAAGATGTTTCTTAGAATATGTTTTGCAATATTCCATGAAAATGTGTACTGCCCCCTAAGACATGAACAAATGTATATGAATACATCAGCTGTGAAAGCAGTGGGCTTGAAAAAGATCCGCCAAATAATTTACACTGTCATTGGTGATTTATTGGCCCAATTAACGATCTATCATTTACTAACTGATTTGATACGTGTCTCATGTTTGCAGTAGTCCCACTGGCTGGGCTATCGTCGGTGCTAACTAGATGTACAATGGCTGAGAGGAAACCTGAAGCAACTCTCTGCAACAGGAATAATGTGTGTCTATGAATAAGTGTCTATGAAGTGAAGAAGAGGGGAAGGACAAAGGAATAAAACTAAATCTGTTATTGGTGCCGGTTTTTAATGGGGATAAGTGGTCAAGGCACAGAAAAAGCTTTCAGACCGACGTGATGTTCACCTGGTTTCTGCTCCACAGGAGACTATTAGATTAGGCATATCATCAGATGTTCTGTCCATGCAAACAACTATTGCTATTACACAGCTATAGAAGAGCTATTTTGCTATTATTGTGCTAATGCTACAGGTTGTTATGTTGTTATTGTAGTAATTTATGTGAGTGAGTTATATGAGTCATCAGAATTGTCACAGATTCTCTTGAATCTTTGAAATCTGTCAAAGTGATGTAGGACATTAGTGGCCTTGGGTGGAAACTATCCACTCCTAGAATGGTGTTATGGTTTTAGAGAATATAGAAGTATGTATTTCTCAGTGTTCTCAGGTTGACACTTTTTTGAGGTCCTTGAAAATAATTGGTTCCTTGCTGTATTTGAAGCTGTGCTTGATTTTTGGGTTGGGATGGTTTAGATATAGTTTTTCTCATTCCCATCGGAAATAAAGAAAAGGTCATCAATATAGTGTCCATACCATTTAACAGAGCGCTATGGGGTTGTTCTCCCCCCACAGTACCATGTATAATCCTGCCCCAAACGTCATACAGTGTGTCAATGTCCGTGACTATGTTGAACTTTGCATTTCTGATAAATAAATGACTCATTTGTAGATGAGGTGAAATATACAGATGTTTTTAAGAGATACTAAAATACTAAAGGCTGTGCAATATTTTCAGGCAAGGTTTGGTCAAAAACATTTTGCCCTGAAAATGAAATTCATATGGATTGATGCTGATCTTTGGATTTTGAAATGGTTATAATTTGAAGATTATTATGAGAATGAAGTTAAAGACCAGTCAGAAAGATGTAGAAGTGTCTCTAGAAAAATCTAGAATGTCAAGTGAGGTTGGTGTTTTTTCATTTGGGTAAAAAACAGCAGTGACGTGAAAATCAAAAATAAATTACAATTATTTCTGTCTTTTGGTGTAATTCTAATTCATTATTAAAATGTAATGCTGTCCTGAGGCTAAAGGCATGTTAACTATTTGAGCCATGTATCTAAAGTGTCCACCGTTGGTGGATGAATAATGCTTCACGTCAACCGTGTAACTTAACTGCGAACAGGTAACAGGTGTTTCTCATTGGGGTGATCATTTTGGTGCTCCACCGGCTGAACGTGAGGAAATGGATCAAATTCAAAGATCTCAGGGGGATGTTTTCAGAGAGGCTTTGGGGATTGTGGGATTGTGGGATTGATCCTTGCTCCTCAGAGCTTGATGAGGAACGTCCAGAGCTCCCTATGCTAAAGGAGCTATTTGAGGAAGCCTCGAGGCTCCTTCCTTATCCCCTTCCTAACTGCACAGACGATTTTTGATGGTTCTTATCATGGCTGACCAGGAGGTACCTCTTGTCATGGCTGACCAGGAGGTACTTCTTATCATGGCTGACCAGGAGGTACCTCTTGTCATGGCTGACCAGGAGGTACCTCTTGTCATGGCTGACCAGGAGGTACCTCCGGGTCAACAGTTGTTTCTTCCTGCTGCAGCCACTCCTCCAGGTAGCATATTCTGCCCTTTACGGTAGTCTCTAGAAAAGCCACTAGAGGGAAACATCTCACAACAAATCATATTTGCTCATATTAATCTTAAATATCATCTTTTGGCTCCCACACTTTGGCTGAAACACATGCAACAACACAGCCACAAGGGCAATCGTGAAAGAACACCATTAGTAACTAATCAGAGTGAGATGCAGCACACCAGGGTGGGTCAAGTAAGTGATGCATTCATGGGAATGCTGCAAGTGGGAACTTTCGCAACTTTACAAATATAATCTTAACCACACGGTTAGACGACATAAAATAATAGCCCACAGAACAGAAGATTCACATCTCATTTACCACCAACAGAATGGTTTATTCATTGACTAAATATTTATCTGTCATTTCATTCAAGCTGTCCAAAAACAAGGTCACTGGTCTGTAATGAGTGGGTCAGGAAACAAATACACAAGGAAGAAGTTCTTTATTAGGAAAGTGACTTTTGGAATGGGGCTCTGAGAGTTTGGAACATTGGCATTGGAACAGTAGGGCAGAGAGCAGAGTCCAAACACAGTAGAGCCTGGCCGAAGACTGACACGAACAACCAGATACAAAATGATTAAATCCGATGATTTTACTGTAACTAGAAATCGATATCCATTCATACCACTGGAATAACATGAGTCTTCAGTCCGCTGTCGCAGGATGCATGTCCAGCAAAAGAAATCAATCAGTTGTCTACAAAAACATAGCAGTTTTGACTGGCTCTCTCAGACCCTACGTCTGAGAATACAAGACCTGCAGTGCACCAGTTTGCTTAAATTTGTCCCTCTTTCCTCACAAGTGTCCCAGTGCCAGTCGCCTGAATCAAATCATAGCCTCCAGTCATTCATGTAGGGTTGTGGAATGTGGGCTGTGTGTGTGCTGGTCTCCAGTACTGGCTGTTCCCTTTACTCTTTATTTACGCTGTGCCTGTGAATATCCCTGTGTATCCCTCTGCAGCAGATGACATATCACATACCTTTCAAGCTTTTGTCAAGCAGCTAAATCCTGTCCCCATTGCTTTGGCAGGCCAACCATTGAATGGGCAACCTTAACTCAGCTCAGCAGAGCCCTAGTAGACAGCACCGGATCCCCAAGCTCCTGATCAATTCCACTCATCCTGAATATCAGTAAATCTAGTGGTGGCGAGATCCCTCCCCTGGTCCGGCCATGCAGACTAATTCTGTTGGTTTACCTGATAGTGATCTTACTAAGATCTCTGGTGAATAGTGGAAGAGAGGAAGATAAAATAGAATTATATAAAAAGCAAGCCAACAGGTCTATGGAGCAGGGATTAGCGGGTAAAGTGGATTAGGAGAGGTGTTCTGTGTTTCCGCCTTGGCTGCTGAGGAGGTCTTTACAAAAGCACAGAAAACATCTGCTGGAGCTTACTGAGGCAATGAAAACACTGGGAATTCAAATTGCTTGAAGACATATGCATTAACACACCAGGGGAATTAAAACAAGGAAGCCTTGTCATGGGAATGAGGCAGTGGGAAAGAACATACCTTTACAATCATTTTAGGTAAATACATACATGCATGTATGTGCACATGTAGGAGGAGCCAGCTGGTTTATACTGTGAGTAAATATGTGATCTTTAAAATGGAGTAGATATAAATGTGCTGATTAGTACTGCTCACATGATTTCTCTTTTTGGTTCTATTGATATTTAGAATTGGGTTGCTTTACTGAATTGAGGAAGAGTTTCAAATGAGATTAAACAAGCTCTTAAAACATCCATGACTACTTATCCTAAATCTCCCATTTTCTGCCATGCATTCAATGTCCTGATTTATCTAGTGATTATGATAAAAATGCACATAATGAATGTGCAAAAAATATGATTATTTCGTCTTACTACTCTGCATATTGTTAAAATATAAAAGGGTAAGTCCTCATTCAAGAATTCAGTTGCAAATTACATCTTCACTTAGAATTAAGACTTTAAGTTGTACTATGCAAAATAAATACATACATATTTTTTTTTATTATTTAAAGCAAGAAAAATGAAAAAGCAAATAATGGTCTATAGTTGAATGCTAGAATTGAAGAAGAAAAAAACATATAAATGGTTAGTGGCAGAGATGGACTGACAAAGAGCACCATCAAATTAAAATAGAGAAACTGGTCCTAGTGATTCTTTGCGGCACTTATACACCCACCCACCCACTCACTCAATCACTTACTCATGCTTATGGTATTAGGTCATTTTATTGCAGTGAAAGCCTGCATGTCTGTCTGTCTGTCTGTCTGTCTGTCTGAGAAGTGAGTACAAGTTTGCGTTTGTGTGTAGGAGGTGTCTTAGCGGCCCCTGAATGTAGAGTGTAGCAGAAAGTGTCCAGTTGGCAGCCAATCACAGACGCCTTGCTCCCTGCTCATCCCCCGCACTCTTGTTTTCTCTGTTGCCATTGCTTTTTCCTTTGCCATCTTTTCACAGCACAGATGATACTGTCTCCTTCACACTAACTCCCACACTAATCATTTGCCCATGTATTTTAATTCTTCAAACAATTTGTCTATTTGGTAGTACAGAATGTTTAGGCTCTTTTGGCAGACAGTAAAACTTAAATGCATATATATATTTACAATTAATGTTACTATGTATGTATGTTATGTATGAGTGCACCATCGTGTGTAAGTAGCTTCAAATAATATACAGTATTATGGCCTGAAACACACCGCACACGTTTTCAGAGCGTCAGCGTCAAGCATCTTTTCACTTCCACGCCCATGGGCTTAGCAGAACGGAGCCACACTGCACACTCAGACAGCCTGTCAAATGACTGCTTCCTAGAAGAACAACCACAAGTTTTTAATTTCTTTTTTTTGCACATTTCACAGTCTATTTGGATACAAGCTCTTACCGGTCTTACCTGTGTTAACAGTCTTACTTGTCTTACCAGTCTTACCGTTCTTACCTGTCTTACCAGTCTTACCAGTCTTACCGGTCTTACCAGTCTTACCGGTCTTACCTGTCTTACCTGTGTTAACAGTCTTACC
>JAVQKC010006694.1:0-25921 GCA_036025475.1 Philypnodon macrostomus
TTAATTGTCATTATTCGAAGATGTACCAAACTCAATCCAGTTCTGCATCTTCATGATATGTACCTGTGTGCAACAGTTGAAAAAGATCCAGCAAAGACTTTTTGAGTTATTGCGTTCACAATTTTGGCCATTCATTACTTAATTAATTTTCATCGAAGAAGTACCCAAATCGATACAGTTTGGCGTCTTTATGGTATGTACCTGTGTGCAAATGTTGAAACTGCTCCGGCAATTCGCTTTTGAGTTATCGCGTTCACAGCTAGGATCTGCGGATGCGCACCGACGTCATTCCATAATATTGTCGTTTCGCTGATATAATAACCACAACGCATTACAAAGGTTGGGTGTTACTGTGTTACTCACCGTCTCATCAGAGCAGATGGAGTGGACCTGAGTCCCAAACATGACCGCGGTGAAGATGAGGAAGAGGAGGCCCTCAAAGCACAACAGGATGAGGAGAATAACGGTCGCTGGTGGAGAAAAGTTACTGCACTCTGACAAAACAAAGGCATAACTGAATAAGTCAGGTCAGGTAAATTTAGGACTGTTCTATTGTGGAAAATATAATGTGTATATATATATATATATATATATATAAACTGGATATTCTTTACATTTTAAGTACTGTCTACAGAAGCAGTAATTAGATATTCCCAGTATGCTTTTAAATGTTTTGCAATCTTGTAGTCTCATGTTAACTGCTGCCATTCAGCCAAGTCTTCATTTTAAATTGTGAACCAACTCTCAATTTATTATATTTGTGTTTACTTAAGACTGTTGAATACACACTGGTCTCTAAAGAAAGTGGCTCTTACTTGACCAGTCTTCTTCAAAGCAGAAAACAAAATGGAAGGCCGCCATAAGGAGAGCATGGAAGGATATCAGTGCAATGTACATCTGAAAAAAAAAATACATATTACAACCTTAATTCATCCTTATATAAAGATCTAGAAGACAAAAGTACTTACAGTGAAGAGCACAAAGTATTTCTGGTTGTTCTCTCCGACACAGTTGTTGACCCAGGGACAGTGATGGTCCATTTTTTTAATGCAACGCTTACAAACACTGTTGACACAAAGATAAAGGTAATAAATGGGCTGCATTTTTAGTTTGTGTGTTAAATTAAGCATCTTATTCAACAGTAGGAGATAGACACACACATACATCAACACTGTCATAAAACACTGCTAACGTTATATTCAAAACAGTCCTGATAAAATGTGCTAATAAAAATCCAGACAAACTTTGAGAGGGAATGTACTGTGTCTAGAAAAAGTAATATGTCAATGTATATGCGTCAGAATTTACAAAATGGTGGAAATGGAACTTATAGAATGAATGAACAAACACACAGCACCATGAGAAATGACTGGTGTCTACAGACGTGGGTTGTAGAGCAGTAACTTCGAATATACTGTTAAAGCTTTGGATTCAGGAATGTGTCAACTCGGAAATCCCAATACGTAAAATATGGCTATTATATGTTCACAGAGGAGGTTGTTTAATCTAGACCACCCACACGTCTCAAATGATACACCCCTTCATTCATACTGTCAACATTTCTTCCATTGAGACTGTGGATGAGTCATCGGCTTTTCAATTCAATTACACTGCAGTGTTTTTGCTCTTTTCATGTCTTGCAATCCCCGGACACTAGTGAGCACTCACTGAAGGGACTCCCTATAATGAAGCTGTGAGATCTATTGGGAAACACAATACAACAGCTCAAAAACCATGGGCCAAGAAAGGAGATGACAACTAGAGGAGAGATGTGGAGGCCCTCTGGGATGGTTGCATAAGGATATCCCAACTATTGCACACATGTATTTACTGTGAAGTACCTGCAGTGGTGAGCTCTGTCAGGCTTAATGCTGCAGCACTTGGGACACTTGTAAACCACCTGCCCCGGTTTGAGCTGGAGGCTTTCGATGAACTCTTTGGTAGCATTTCCTTTGGGCACAGCTCCCTGGACAAAAGTAAAGAGCCAACATTGATGAAAGGTTATGAAGACACAAGCAAGCTCAGTATTTCCCACAGAAATACAGTTACAGCAGTAGACAATTTTTTAGTTATTTTATACACTGAATATTAACTAGACCTACATTGTTGTCCCTGACAGCAAGGTGTATATCAGTGAAATGCCCCCATACATCTGCCACAACTGCTATGGCACCAACGGGCACCTTAATCAGACATTGTGTGATTTCTAAGGTTTTTTTTATTGCTAACAAGCAATTAAGAGGCCCCGTCCCCAAACCATGCCAAACATTGGAAGGGTCTATTTTGACTATATTTTTTGAGTCTATAGGGGGCACTATAGAGGTAACTGCCATCATATTGGTCAGATGTGTTCAGGGCTGGATGGGTCATTAGGTGTTTCAGGTATTCAAGTATGTGCAAGTTAGAGGCTGTTAAATATACCTGACCTCCCAAGTTCAATTCAAAATGGCCGACTTCCGGTTTGTTGTAAGGTGAGGCCATAATATTTTATGTTGGGTACACTGTGGAGAATCACTGTACAAAGTTTCATTGCTCTCTGCAGTGTGATCCGGGCAATTGTATACTTCATGTACATAGGCAAATTACAGCGGTCAAATAAAGAATTCCTCTATAGCGCCCCCATATTTATGACCCCTATGGGACCCTGGACACACTTTGGCAGAGCGCAATGAACCTTGGTACAGTGATTCTCCACAGTGTACCCACTGTCGGGGATGACAGCACAGGCCTGGTTTGCCTATGTACATCAAATATACACTAGCCCAGATCACTGCCAAAATTCATGCGATTATCTTTATGTTCAGCAGGATTAATGGCTCAAGCAAAGTGTGTCAGAGCATTAATTAGTTAATTGGCATTAATTGTAGAAGTACTAAACCCAATCCAGTTCTGAGTCTTCTGTGTTAAAGTTAAAACTGATCCGCCAATTCGTTTGAGTTACCACATAGGATATGCAGACGCGGACCAATGCAATTCAATGTCATTTCGCCAATATAAATATATGGGACATGTACAGAGGAGGGAGAGTGAATATATGAGACAGGTTAGATTTTTGTATAGTAAATGATTAAGTAGAAGACAGTCCCATACCAGCATGTCACAGAGGTGGTCAGAGCCAGAGCTGAAGCCACTGGTTTCAGAGTCTTCAGGGCTGCTAGATCGTGAGTCCAGGAAGGAGCTCGAGTCCAGTCGGGTCGCCATTCGAGCCATTCCAGGGAACTTCTCCAGGAAATCCGCAGTCATTCCCATGGACTCAGGGCCCATGTATCCGGGGGGCTTCCCAAGGATACCACTAAAGGGACTGTTCAGCATACCAAGCACTGTAGGAATGGGCGAGGGGAAAAAACATTATCCAAGTTTCTGAAGCAGTAAATTTAGACTTGGGGGTTTCAAATCAAACTATAGTACTTTGAGCTCCAACCAGTGTACTTGAACTTTTTTATCAAATGCAAAAAGTATAAAGCGGTACAATGCTACCAATTTGTGACACCTGCTAAATAGCTTTAAAACAAATGTAATATCTGTAAGTTTCAGAAGCTCATTAGAGATAGACTAATTGCCTGTAAGTAGGTCAAGGACACCTGTTGGTCATACCAGCGGGTTAGGGTAGTCTGTGCAGCCAGGAAAAACTACATTTAAACATTACTAATTGTTAATTTGTATATTTGCCTATTTAACATTATACATTAGAAGGGTTTCTGCCTTTAGTCAAATCACTAAGTTTCCCAAATTTGTTTAGATTACTCAAAAAATACAGGCAACGCAAACTACCAATGCTGCATTCACACTGGATGCAAACAGAGTGACTAGATCATAGAACTAGGCCTGTACTGTCATCCCCAGCAGCAAGGTGTATATCGACGAAACTGCACCCCGCCCCCAAACCATGAAAAACATGGGAAGGGTCTTGCCTTTTTTGATTTGTCTGGATGTTTGTGAAGAATGTTTACCAAATTTTCTAAATTTCCCCAAAACTACATTCTTCTTTCAGTCTATAGGGGGCACTATAGCAGTAACTGCAATCATTAGTCAGATGTGTTCAGGGCCGGGGGTAATTCAGTATTTCAGGTTTGAGCCTAATTGGGAGAAGTATGTGCAAGTTAGAGGCTGTCAAATATACCTGACCTCCCAATTTCAATACATAACGGCTGACTTCCTGTTTGTTGTAGGGTGGGGTCATAATATTATGTTTGGTACACTGGAGAATCACTGTTCCATTGCTCTCTGCGTGTCGGTGTGTCCAGGGTCCCATAGGGGTCATAAACATGGGGGCGCTATAGAGGCATTTATTTGACCTCTGTAATGTGCCCATGTACATTAAGTATACAATTGCCCAGATCAATGTGACAAAATTCATGCAATTTTGTTATGTTCAGCAGGATTATTGGCTCAATAAAAGTGCATCAAAACATTAATTTGTGAATTATTTAATTGTCATGAATTGTAGACGTACCAAACTCAATCCAGCTCTGCGTCTTCATGATATATGTACCTGTGCGCAACAGTTGAAAAAGATCCAGCAAAGACTGAGTTATTGCGTTCAGTTTTAGGCCGTAATTAATTTCTTAAGTACCCAAATCGATACAGTTCGGCGTCTTTATGGTATGTACCTGTGTGCAAATGTTGAAGCTGATCCGGCAATTCGAGTTATCGCGTTCACAGCTAGGATTTGCAGACGCAGACCAACGTTATGCCATAATGTTTCGCCGATATTCCTATTTAATGTGAAAACATGTTGCCGCGAGTCTGAAGCTTGGTGCAATTTCAGCATTGCTGGTAATAAGTGCGAGAACAAGGCAAACACTGCGGGGTGGAACAGGCAAAATTTCCTTCGAGTTGAAAAATCTGAACTTTGGTGTCTGTTCAAGTATTTGTATGATTTTGACACTTCAAATGCACAGCCAGTCTGAACACAGCATAATGGGTTTTGATTGAGCTGGAGGGCAAACTATTCCTGTTTTTGGTTCATGTCAAAGTCCTCCATGTAGGAATTACTACATCTCACAAATATGAATCCATAAGAGTTAAACTGAGGTCATCTTTCAAACATGATCAGGTACAGTATTGGTGGCTGTCACCATATAATCGGCGAAACGACAATATTATGGATTCACGTTTGTCAGCGCCCACGTCCACAGATTGTACGTGTGAACGCAATAACTCTAAAAGCCTTTGCTGGATCGCTCAACTTTTGCACACAGGTACATATTCTGAAAACACTGAACTGATTGAGTTTGTTACTTCTATGATTAATGACAATTAAATAATTATCGAATTAATGCCTTGATGCACTATTATTGAGCCAATAATCCTGCGGAACATGAACTAAATCGCATGAATTTTGGCACAGTGATCTGGGCAATTGTATATTTAATGTACATATGCTAATTACAGAGGTCAAATAAAGAATGCCTCTATAGCGCCCCCATGTTTGACCCCTATGGGACTCTGAAGAATCACTGTACCAGGTTTCATTGCTCTCTACCAAAGTAAGTGTCCATTGTACCCAGCATTATTTTGGCCCCAGCCTACAACAAACAGGAAGTCAGCCATTTTAGATTGAAATTGGGAGGTCAGGTATATTTGAAAGCCTCCAACTTGCACACACTTTGCCCGATTAGGCTCAAACCTGAAATACCCAATTACACACAATTTTGAATTGTGTCATACAGCGAAGTCTAAAATAGCTTAAGCTAATGCTAAAACAGCCATGTTAAATTTGAGCTAAAACATTTTGGTTAAACATTTACATACCAATTAAATAAAACGCCATTTCAAATATAATTGTGCCATTTTTTTCTATAACTCAAGCAGCCCTAGACAAACAAAATAGAATATTTCTAGTTTAAAGCCTGTATCCTTTACAAAATGTGAACTAAATTCAGACCTAAACCAGGCATAATCAGTCAACTAGCGACTAAGCCCTTTTTTAGAAAACCCAGGAACTCCTGATTCCCAGCAGCACTAAGCTATTGCAATTACAGCCTTCAGATGACTCATGTGTTGTGATGTGAGCATGAAGCCATGGGTACACAACCACCATTTTTGCCTGATGAGCAAACTGATGAAAATGGGATGAGTGCTGATTCTGAAGCCATCGATTGATCCCTGAGGCACCGCTACACTGCAACGTAAGCTTAGGAGATACTTAAATTCTTATGCAGATTTCAATATTGTCATTTTTGTCAGTAATACATTATATATTATAATATACAAATTTGTCAAAGCAACTTTTAACGGAGTTAAAATTTGATTTGTGAAGGGCTATCATCTAACTCTATTTACAATTCATTACACTCAGTGGAATTCTTTATGGCCTCCAACGGAAATGAGCACATGGCTCTTGGGGAATTATTAGCTGTGTTCCATTTGTTAGACCTACTTTGGAACGTTAGGTCGGTTATTAAAGTTGTAGTAAGCGCTGCACATGGCAAGACAGTGACTGCAAATTCACTTATTCTGTACTGTGACATTAATCCAGAATGTGTTCAGCCTCTCCAAACCTATTGTACATACATTTAAATTGCCAGACCTGTTAGGCCTGGACTGCCGTAGAGCCAGTAATCCAAAAATGCCACATCACTGTCCCCTGTGATGCTACACTGACTTCCTGCACAGTCACACTGTTAACACTTCAGCTATGGTCATCCTACCTGCTTTAAGGTTAGCCTGAGCACATTCAAGACTATTACAATCTTACATCACAACTACAATAAAATAAGCCAAAACTGGTGACTGAAGATGAAGTGACGAGTTCTACCCTAATACAAGACACTTATTCTTTTGGTGTCAGTGCTGGATCTAAACTAGGCCTGTAGTAGAAATGTTTGTTTCAGGAAGAACAGATATGACATTTCTTGGCCAATATGATATTTTGTAAACGTTTAATTAAGCCATGTTTCTTGAAACCTTATCAAATTAGCAGTTTCTAGCCTAAAAATTGTAATTCCTTTTGAATATCACTTAACAGAAACCATCTGTAGAGGCCCGATACTGATAGCCAAATTGTGAATACAGGCAGATACCAATGTTGGGCCAACATATCAGCAATTCTTTATCGTTTTATTGTAAGATACTGGTTTTTTTTTTACTAATTTGCTTTGATGTTTCTCACTCAGGTCATGTATATTAATTTGTAGCTGAACTACAGATAAAAATTATTCCTATTAAAGTATGTGTTGTACTCACCGGAGGGAGAGCTGGTGTGGACCTGTGAGGGCGAGGGGTGTGCCTCAGAGTCCTGGCTGCTCCAGGGTCGGTCCCAGCCCGACAGACGCAGAGACTGGAGGCCCAGGCCTAAGTCAGAGACACCCAGCGGGCCCCTGGACGCCGCCATGTCCTGGGAAACGCCACTGTTTGGGAAGAGCATCCTCCTGCTGCCCACCGCCGCCAGCTCGGACTCTGTACAAAAGGAAAGCATTAACTAGATTACCCCAGAGTTTAATGAGATCAAGATCTAGATCAAAAACCTTAAAATGACTAGAAAAAACTGTAAGCTCAGACTGTCCTAAGTGATGCATATGCATACAGTAGAGTCATGTTAGGTCATTCATACCAAACAGTAATACAACAAATAGACATAATAGAATAACAGAAGTGTCTAAAGCAATGACAGACAGATTAGCCATGTGTCTGGTATTTGTTCATCTAAATAAACAAACTGTTAAAATGAGCAGAAAGACCATCACCCACGCCACACCTGCCCTGGTTTAGCTGTAGTTGCTAACCTGGTACGTCTGTGCCCGGTGCGCCTGCCATGCATTTCCGTGCGCATCACTGACCCACCTAGCAGCATGTGACATGGCTGCTGATGCACTCGCACTGCCCGGTGAATGACATCAGCTCTCCCACCTCCCTGCCACCCCCCATCTCCAGCCCAAAGACTAATGAAAAACTGCGGTGGGATCTGCGTGCCGGCTTGTTGATAGAAGCACTCCCTCTTCGTTGTCTGAGTCTGAGCTGCTGTGAAGGCTGCTTTCAGAAGCAGCTGACAGAGGGAGGAGACTGAGGGCACAGCTACAGCAGAGCAAAGAGGCAGCATGGGAAATGTCCACTGCATGACTCAGCAAACAACTCTACACCAATAAAAAAAAAGCTTGGCTCTTGCATCTGTTCTTCCAATTACCAGTTTATTGGAATAAAATGGGCCCAAATAATAAACCAGAACTAAACCAGTAAATGTAAAGACACCAATTACCACCTTGCAGCAACAGATTGATAGTCTTGTTTGGGGCTAAACCAGGACTAAAGCCAAGACTAAAGCCAAGACTAAAGCCAGAACAAAAGCCATGATTGAGCTAAAAGACTGAATCTGGTCTAAATAATGGCCCACACAAAGTCAAGAACTCTACCAGAGCAAGGCTAACAGGAAAGTAGTAGCTCAAATCCTGATTTGGAGCTAGTTTTAAAGAATCATGTGTACCATTAGTTGGACCCCTACCACACTGATAAGTATAGTTGTGCTCTTGAAGGGTTGTACAGAACCGAGCCTTGCTACAGCAGGAGCAGCTGACCGATCAGATGTCATCCTCCTGGGTCTGGACCGCCTCCAGCTGCAGCCTGATTCAGCAACAGCACACAGGGCACAGAGGCCACAGAGCCCTGTGTGCGTACATACAGTACACGCAATATAAAGGCTTGAAGATTTTTATTATAACCACATCTGTTTGTACAAGATTCTATTTTTGAATTTGATTTTTACATATAAAGGTGTAGTCCACAAGTTTCCCAAAATAAAAATTTGGTAGAAAAAAATTGTTTAAGATCATACTTTGTAGCTTACCAATTGAACCAATATTTATTTTATTAACCAGGAAATCCTCATTGAGATGAAGAGTCTCTCTAGAGTGTCCTTGCAAAGTCAGCAGCTCAATTTCAACAATCAACTAAGCCTGTGCTGTCGTCCCTGACAGCAAGGTGTATATAGACGCGTCTGCCCCAACGTTTTAATATTGTTAACGGGCAATTAAGAGGCCCCACCCCCCAAAACCATGAAAAGGGTCTGTTTTACTTTTTTGATTTGTCTGGAAGTTTGTGAAGAAGGTTTTTGCCAAATTTTGAAAATTCAGTTTATAGGGGGCCCTATAGAGGTAACTGCCATCATATTAGTCAGATGTGTTCAGGGCCGGGGGGTAATTAGGCATTTCAGGTTTGAGCCTAATCGGGCAAATAATGTGCAAATTAGAGGCTGTCAAATATACCTGACCTCCAAAATTTAAATTAAAAATGGTTGACTTCCTGTTTGTTGTAGGGTGGGTACAATGTGGAGAATCACTGTACCAAGTTTCATTGCTCTCTGCCAAAGTAAGTGAGTCCAGGGTCCCATAGGGGTCATAAACATGGGGGCGCTATAGAGGCATTCTTTATTTGACCTCTGTAATTTGCCTATGTACATTAAGTATACAATTGCCTGGATCACTGTGCCAAAATTCATGTGATTCTGTTTATGTTCAGCAGGATTAATGGCTCAATTACCAATGTGATTCCATAATATCGAATATAAGCCATACCAATTCTGTACAAATTGTGTTTTTTTGTTAAGTTGAATTTCCAATGTGTGGACTAGACTGACAGTTAAACCTACCTCTGAAACCACCCAATCAGAAAGCAAGGGATAGTATAACATACAGAGAGCAATGTGAAAAACAAATTAAATCAATCAAACAAAAATTGCATAAATAGATAAACATATAATTAATCCGGTAGGATTAATTAAGGTGAAAATACTGAACCCCACCATTCATTTTCTACCACAGAAGAGTCACCTACAATTTCTATCCCAATCACGCAGCTCTTGTGGAAAAGGGACCTTTTAAAAGTCTTAATTGGCAGCATATGCTATCAGATGCTAACGACAAACCCTTTCACAATTCCACTGTGCACATAAACAGTGCGTCCGCCCCCTGTCCTCACAGCACTGCAGACATGGTGACACAGAAGACGCCTGGTGATTTATGATAAGAGCGAGCTGCCGGACCCGCCAGAGACAGCACGGGGGTGGTGTAGTCGTAGTGTGAACGGGGAGGGGTTGTAAAGAGGACCTCCAATCCTCCCGTGCTCCGATCAAGAATTTCACCGCAGCCAGTTAGTGGTTTTTTGGGGGTATTTTTTAAAGGATGAAGAGAAAAGAGGGCGAGATGCACACGCACACACACACACACGCACACACACACACACACACGCTCACACACACACGCACACACACACACACGCACACACACACACACACACACACACGGGCGGAGGAGCCACATCAGAGCTCAGTCCTGCCTCATTATGAATCTCATGGAAACTGTTTGGGCTCAAAGTGTTTCCACATGTGCAGCTCCTGATTCATCCCCGCAACTGCTTTTTTTATGTACGCTATATTCACACACACATACGCCCGGCCTGTTTGCACACACATTCTTATGCATAAACAGTTATACAGAATCATATAAACATGCGCCAACACACTCTTCAAAAACATAAATATGCATAAACATTTTTGAGTATACGCATGTGTGGGAAATCAGTCTGTTTGTTACTTTATCAAATGCAAAAAAACTTAAGTGAAGAAAACACAAAGCTGATGAATAAAATAATATTTACAGTCCAATTTGATTCCATAACTGTGCCCGCAGAAATCCATTAAGTTCTTTTCCCAAATTGCTTAATACACAGATCTGGCTGGGGATGGCTGTACAATTCAGTTTACTACCGTTTTATTTCTCATGGGACTTGTTCGTTAAGTTAATTACTCTACAAGACAAAGTGTTAAACAATCTATGAAGCCAAAGCCACATTTAATATGATCGTAGCTGACAAAAGCGGGAAGAGAAATAGTCTTTTACTGTTCACTGCAATGGTTAATGAGGGTTCACTTCAGTCATTAGAGGAGTCCATTGCAACACTTACGTTGGAGAAGCAGGCATAAGTATGGCAGAACAAAGATCTCAAGTCAAATAGAACGATCAGCGTCACAGCATTAATTGTACATAATTGTTTATGCAAGAGTGCCTCCTTCTGCTAGGGTCAAGTGAAAACCAAATATTTCAAAATCTCACACGTTGTAGATGCTGCAAATTAGGCACCAGTCCAAATCATTAGAGACAACAAATGTCAAAATTGATTGATAATGAATCTTACTAATCTGACAGCAGCATCTTTTTCCTCAATTATTTTGGACTTCCAGTGTCTACTTGTTCCAGCCTCTTCTTAATTAATTTCATGGACTAGCTCGGATTTGTTTTAGTGGGCCTTTAGATACTCTGGGATCCCCGGTATGGAAGAGCAGATAGGAGCAATGCCATAGGCTTTTGTGTAGCTGCTAATGGCAACTTCTGAAAGTTTAACCAATATGGTGTGTAAGTATTTATCCCACACATGATACATAAAGTGGATGTTCTAGTACAGTACTTGGTTTGGTCCATGTGCTCTTGCTCTCATCTGCCTTTCTAAACGTCTCCTTTGATTACTGGTTGTTTTTTTAAAGGCATGCTTCCTCTGTGTCCACCTCTAGGTTCCTCTGACTTGAGTCCATTCTCGGGACAGTTTGACCGTCAGTTCCCCAGCCTTTCCACCCTCACGGACACCCGTTTCCCCAGTCCACGGATGCACTACCCGGCCGGCTTTACCTACACCCCTCCGGTCACCTCTCCCATGTCTCTGGGCAGCGCTCACTACCACACCTATCTGCCCCCTCCCTATCCAGGCTCCACGCAAAACCAGAATGCCCCCTTTCAGACCAGCAGCACGCCCTATCTGTACTACGGCACCTCATCGGGCTCCTACCAGTTCTCCATGGTTCCCGGCGGAGATCGCTCGCCCTCCCGGATGATCCCCCCTTGCACTAGCGCCTCCACAGGTACCACCCTGGTCAACCCCAACCTGCCCAGCCAGACTGAGGGAGGAGTGGACGGAGACGGGAGCCACAGTAACTCCCCCACTGTGCTCAACCCCGGAGGCCGCATGGATGAAGCTGTGTGGCGGCCATATTGAAAAACTAAGGGGCGTGTGATAACCCTCATGGCACGAAAGCAATTTTTGGAAAGGGGATTTTTTGAGCGCTCATGAGCGAAAAAACTATCTCCACCTTTGACTTTGAAATGAAGGTTGAGATAAAAAAATCACATGAATGCTTGTATGGACTTGTCTTCCTGGAATGTGTTTTGACCAAGGCACCACAAAGGGAGTCATTCTCAAAGCAATATTGACAAAGACACTAAGCGACTTTGCTTTTCTACGCCCAAGTGAGACAACGTTTCTCTTCTGTAATCCACAAAGCTAAGGGATGCTTTGCCGTTATTTGTTAAAGACTGCCTCTTTTGTATAGTGTTTGTACTTTGGTAAGGCTTTTTGCAGGACATGTTTTGTACTATCGAGATGCAAGTTAAGCACTGAGTAGAGGATGAGAGTTTAAGTTACATTAAGTGGTATGGACAATCATTTTGCTTTAAACCAATTAATTTAACTTGTATATTGTGGGTGAAATGTGGATGTAGTTTGAGGCGTTTTTTTTCTCCTTTGTTTTAACTTATAAAGCCATAAATTATGTATTGTATTTGAAACTTGAGTGGAAGAAGTGTAATCTGAATATTGTTGATGCATCTATATGACTAAGTTAAAATGAATTGTTTTGATAGGTAATTTAAAGAGTGAGAGCTTTAATTTTGTAGCACCCAGAAATATAAAGGGTTTAAATATGTAATGTCATTTCCAAAGAGTATTGCAACATGCTTCTTCTGGAGTAACATTCAGTTTAACTGCTCCTCGTATTAAGAGCCCCATATCCATACTAGGCGTTGACACACATTTGGCTTGGTATTAAACTTTTGGTATTTATTGAGCAATAACTCGTATTGTGCCTCTTGGCAACGCATCATGAAAGAAAGCTTCAATGGGGAAAATAATTATCCGTTGGGAAAATTCTGTTTAATTTCTTTAGTTTGTCTCCTGACATGCGTACAGATACATGTATATCTTGTCAGCTATGACATGGTACAGTCATGTTGAGATTGACACGTAGCCCAGAGGTGGTTCTGGTAGTGCCACGCCTAGTCGCACTCCACCAAAGCACACTTTGATATTTTGTGATACATTACTCCTCAGGACTGGAGCTTCTCTCAGACTGGCTCTAACTGCATGTCTCCACAACCAGTCAAGAGTACAAAGAGACCCGCCAAGTCTATTACCGCTGCAGATCATGTGCAAAAGATAGCTTTGAAAAAGTTTGTCTTAGTGTGTGACACACATGGGTACTTCACAGTTGTGCATTTTTCAGTCTGTGAGTCTGAAGGAGAAACACCGCAGCTCAAAACAAAAAGAGACTATGACATTCCTTTTTTTATTTATTTTTCTTTCTGCATTTTTACCAAACTGATTTGTATCTTCTTGCTTGCTAGTGTCATAAGTTAACACTTCTGTGGCACCATGATGAGGGAAGTCTCATATTTACTGTTTAAAATTACTATGTCATCATTTTTAAAGATGTCAGAGCAATAGGAAAAAGTGCAACACCGAGGTGATTGGAAGCAGCTGCTGGCAGCAAACTGGTAACCAACAAATCTGAGCCTTGTGTATGTTTGTTTCATAAAGCACTTAACTTCTTGTTTTATTTCAAGCAGCACTTGCGGCAGGCTGCCAGCAGGGCTCGTGGTTTTGGTCCTTGGTGCAGATAGACGCCACACACATGTAGAATGGGGAACACTTGGCCAAACAAGCCATTTACATTGGAGTTGAATCTGATCTCACAAGGCACTTGGTATTCGTTAGATTTTTTTTTAACTTTCATACTATTTGATATTCAGTGCATGAAGGTAATATAATAACCCAATTTGAAAAAGCTGAGAAAAACACAGGCCTGTCCAGAGATCAGGATTCAGGCCTTTCACTGCAGGTTTGCACGCAGCAGCCTATACAGAGGATGTTCTGAATTCACTTAATGGGAGTCAACATGTCACACTACATTTACACAATCGCCCCAGCCCAAAAGGGAAGTCTTTTTGCTGTTACAGTGTAACAGAAGACAGCAAATAAAAACCTATTAGATTGTTTAATGTTTTAGCCTAAAGTCTTTCGGCATTGCTATGGTAACCATGCACACGTGTTGGACTTAATTTAATCCCTCCTCTCTTTAGACTTGACCAGGAAATGGTCTTTTAAAAGTGTTTACACATCAATGCAGCACTGACATCTCACTCTGTCCTCATCTGTTTTCGTTTGTGTGTTTTCTCTTTTATTTTGTTATAAGGTTCAAACATGTTGTTCCTTTATTTCAAGCTTTACAACATTGTATTATTTAATGACCACCATGTAAAATATGCAGGAACAGTCCTTGATGTAAAGTTTACCTGTTATTGTTATGCTTCTTCTCTCATAAACACTAGTCAGGAAAACCTCTCTAATGGACTCTCCATTAGGTAATGCTGGTACGTTTCAAAAAGATCTTTTTTAAGGGACACACCTGACAACAGTGAGTGAAATTGGCATTGTGATTGTACATTTTCTTTATTTTATGAATAAATTAGGACTTTTGTAACTTATTCTTTTGTGTGGTTCTCCTTTTCCCGCCCAGCGCATCTTGTGAGTTCAGATTTGTGTGTGTTAACAAGCGGCAGTGTCATCTCAGCTCTCTCCTAACATTGTGTTTGGACGAGGACGACTGCTGCCACTGCCATGGCTCCAGTTCAAAGGTATACTCTGGGAAGCCAAAGGAACAGACACAGAGGCAGGGGAAGCTGTTTTACATTATTCCAAGACATAATAGAGCACGCTGACATGGAGACAGAGCCAGAGCCGCACCATCTCGTCGTGGTGGTGTTTTTTTAGGGTTCGCATTGGGAACATTCTCGGGATTTCCCTGAATATAGATCGCATGGGAAAAAAAAGAAAGAGCTCGTGCTGGTTTCAAGTTCACATTCTCAGCGTTCTCAGCCATGTCTAGCAATTATAATAATGAACTCCGGAGAAGCAATGGGACCCAGACACCCAGAGAAATTAGCATAGTGTCCAGCATGCACGGGAGAGACACATTTACGGAGCCTGGTATGGTGTTTTGTCCCTGTTAGATCTCTATACACTTGATTCTTAAACCAGGTTGTAAATAGTTATTAACAGCTGAGGCACAAAGCACATATACTGTTAAGTTAAACTATGTGGCGTACAGACAGCCCAATACAAACTGTTGACATGACCACTCCTGCCCCTCAAGAGTCCTGTAGTAGCTTATACAACTCCTCTTATGTTCTGTCTACAATGTTGATGCTGGACTGGCCATTACATCTTCATTTTTCATATGAAGATAAACCCAGATCTCTATAGGTTTTGACTAGTAAAACTGCACAACCTCCATGAGCGTACAAGATCTGATGTATTATAACAAAGTGTGACAGGCCACCTTAATGTCATCAGCGCATGGCCATTATAAAAAGGCACACCAATGATGTTAATATGATCTGAGTGTAATTGAGTAACCCTCCTCTGGCTCCAACACAACCTCGCACTGAATCAACAATAACTGTGTACTTTGGCGCACTCTAGTGGCTTTTTATTTAACCTCAGGGATTCTGGTGAGGGGGGCCCACCCATATGGTGTTCCATACAGCCAAAGGCGGCCTGCACTCTGCCAAGCTAGCTTATTATGTTAGTGGTACTCGGAAAGCTACTAAAGTTTCAACACCATGCGCAGAGTCTCCAAAAGCCTTGAGCCTTGTAAATGAATGCCAGATATTAAAACGTTCTTCACCCTCGCTAAGAGAGGTTGTAGAGGACAGTGTGTCTTTTGACCCGTAATAAAAGGAATGATCTATTGGCAGGACAGCTCAATCCTAGTAGACGCCAGTAAAAAACTCCACAGACATCAGGTCAGAGTCTAACTTCCTGCAGCAGACACCATTCATCACTAGATTACAGCACACAGTGACTTAAGACTGCTTTGGAAACCATTTGCTTCTTAGTAAAAAGCGGAGAAAAGTGCACTTATGAAACATTAAATGCCTTCATTTAAAGACTCCTGCCAGTTCCGATTATGCAATGTGATATTGGCCACACTGCCTGCAAAAAAGGGGAAATTTGTCTGAAGTGTCAGGACCATGGACAGCGACCAAACACAAACAAAGGCCCCTTTTTTCCCAGGCATCAACTTCAATGTCTCAAACTGTCTCAACAGCCAAAGGACAGGCTGATTCAATGTACAGTGCACAGTGACAGGATAAACCCCAGCTCTAGATAAAAGCCTTTTTCATAGCTTTGGACAAATGTACCCTTTTGGAGCGTCGGTGTATTCTTGCTGTCAATGGAAGAGCATCAGTTAATTTAGAACTACTAGACTGGTGAGTAGGAGCAGTCACTTAGGATGACCACAGCTGAATGACATTGGGACGTTAGATCATGTATAGTATTTTTGGTGGAAAAAAGTAACTCGGATGATGCCAGGCAGAAAGAAGCTGGGGGAGTTGAAGGATGCCCGCCATCATGTCTGCTTCTGCTTTAGACATTCATCCTCTCTGTCTCCAAGGATCATAACTCGTGTTAGAGGCAGGTTTTATGGTTTATGACTGGAAAATAAAAAGCGGCATGTTTCCTGCAGGCGAAGCAGTGATTTACAACATCGGCATGATAAAGTGAGTGCTCGGATGTGTGAGGACCGCAGAGGATCCGAGACATGTCCGACGTGATAATGAGTGCGTTCGTGCAGCCGGTGTGGTCATAGAAGAGCTCTGGCTTAGCAGTGAGGTATCAATACCTGACATCATCATCTCACATAATTAGCACAGTGTCCACATCCTTCTCCTGTGACCATGGACTACTTTATGTGGTTCAGGATTGGAAACGAAAGCCTAACCAAGAGCATAAATATAACCAATGGCTTTGGAGTCCGCAGACATGTGTTTGAGCGCTCCAAAATCAGATATGTTTATTGTTACCTTCTGATTATTTAAATACATGTAGTAATGTCTTGATCACCTGGCTCGGGGCTCAATGAACAGAGCAGGGCAGACTTTCAGACACCAGTTGGAGACTTGTCCCAAGCTGAGGTTCTTCAAGTGATCTAACACAGAGGCCGGGGTTTGCCAAAAAGTCTCTCTGGTGAGGTCGTCAGCCTTATGCTCAAACCGCAGGCGCGCGCCAGGCGGATCAATAGTCCCCATCACGCTTTACCACAAGTCAGTCAAAGCAAAGAGGATAGGCGAGCATAGGCCCAGCTCATCATTCGATACTCCATGTCTCCCATTGGTGAAGAGGAGACGTCTTTTGAACTTGATCTGCTGTTATAACGAGGCTTCTGTCTTTACAGGATGTGTCCTGAGTAGAAGTTTCCTCCTTTCCCTGAAGAACATCAGCAATCACTTTCTAAATGACTGGGTGAAGTTGTCTTGTGCCAGTCAGCCCTCAGGGAATGGAAGGTGTGGACTGAAGATTCACCATCAGTGCTGTAGGGGTAAAATACTGTTAGTAGGCTATTGCGTTGAATATAATGAATAATGGCCGTGCTTATTTGGAAAGGCCTATTTTATGAAGGTTGCTATTAATTAATATTACACTTGATTTAGCCTGGCAATCATCTACATCCCAAAATCTGTCACAATGAAATTTAACTGATGTTCTGTCTAATAAAGTCAAAACTACTATGATATTATAATTATTCAATAAAACATCGTATATATTGTAACACAAGGCTAACTATTCAAGTTTCAAGCTAGAGAGAGTTGTTTTACCGTGTTAGCTCAGTAGTAGTAGCCCAAGTTCACTGGTAGACATGTTAGCTAGGCGCACTGGAACATTGTTGGTGCTGCGGATGGCCCTCTCAAGTGTCAGCCACAGGTAAAAAATAAAAAATACATTTATGACACTTATTGTTGCATAAATAGTGACATCCAAAATCCAAAATGATTATATTGGTTTTAGTCTATTACAATTGGTTCGGTTAGCTAATGATGCTAGGTGTAAGTTACAAAATTGTTTGTTTAGCCTAACTAGCAATTCAGTGTTTTGATTTTGATAGCTTATTCTTAAATATCATCATACATTCTGCCAGTTGCATTGCTTCATTTTAGGTGGTCTTATGGCAAACAACATAGAAGTTAACCTGGAACAGTTAGCTGAAAAATTTGGGTAAAAATTTTCTTCAAATCAGGCTTCAGATCAGAATTTGACTAGATTTCAATTACATTTTTTACTTTCTATACAATGACATTCTAAGTTTAGGTAAGCTAAACCTATTATAAAACCTAACTAAAACAACGATCTGTGCTATTACATTTTATAGTCTGTTCACATACAGTAGGCCTACCTGTGGTTTTACTTGATTTCCCTACATTTTTACTAAGTCGTTTTTAATCAGCCCATGCAGTGAGGTCTAGGTGGCTTTCATTTTGCCAGTACACAATTTCCTTACAGCATGATACATTAGGATACTTAACTTACTACACGTTATATCATATGTACATGGAACATGCGGCTGTGTTGTAAACCACACACACCACATGTTGCACAGCACACGGAGACCTTTGCGCCACTAAAACTACATGTACAACCCTTTAAATAAATACGGTGTCTACTGAAATAGCAAGAAGTGAGGAGAAGGTGAAACATATGTGTGCCTCTCATGGGTGCAACATCAATATAGTGAGTGGTGCCACTGAGGTCTTTAGGCAGTATTTCTTCTGAGGCCTTAATTGGATCACTGGTCTGTTTCTGGTAGGTCCTCACATGTCAGACACACAGTTTGTTTTAATCAGCCCAGGTCTCAAAGCAAGACTTAATTTACACAATTTATTCCTGAGCTGCAAAGGTTTACTAAACCCAGCCATAAAAGTGTAAGTGCGTGTGAATCGTTGTCCTATATAGGGCCCTGTGCAGTGGTGGCCAAGGCCCGCCACTGCTACATCCACTGGGAGTGTAATAACAGATTAATGTGGCGTGCCAGGCCCCATGAGCAGACGTGTTTGACGTTAATGCTCCACTGTATATTATCCTGCTCGCAAGAAATGTTGGATGTGAGCTCTGGGATCCAAGGACAGGGGATGTTTAGGTACTAATTACCAAACAGCAAGGCACAAGTCTTGCTTCATATTCCCTTACTCTTGTGGAAACACTAGGCCGGCTCCATTTATTTTCTTTGACTGTTGTTTCTGGCAAGGCCGCGTCTCAGTAAACACCGCTCGCCCACCATTGTAAATCCGACAGGCGCACATCTTTCAAGTGAGACTCCTTTGAGGAAAAATGGAGACAGATCGGATGGCGGCGCTCGGGTTTTCCGTCTTAATGAGAGAGTGGAGAAGAGGGATGGCGTTTGATCCCTGGCATGGAAGCCCCTATTTAAGGCTGTCAACGGTCATCACTCTCTCGCTGCCTTTCCCCCTCTCCTCTGGATGGAGAAACAGACCTACACCACTGGATTTGATCAACTCAGTCACTTAACCCTTTTCTAGATCTGACTAGACATCACTGACACAAACCACCTCACTCCTCCCAGTTATCAAGTATCAGTATTGATTGATCACCATGCAAGAAAAGACAGAGGCACCAGTCGATCTGTGAAAATATTATTTTATTTGTAGAGCTTCGCAATGAGCAAGCCTCTCAGTCATGCTCTGGTTTCACATCATACATTTTGTCCAAACCACACACAAGAGCCTTCTGGTTCTTGAAGGAAGTCTCGTTCATCGTCGTAGCCTGACATCAAGCCAAAGATGATAGGCCCTCAAGACTCATTTCCATGGTCGCCACAGACAATGGAACTGTTGAACTTTCGGATGCTAATGGCGGAAATGTGGATTTGATGAAGGGGCTGGAGGGCAGGGCTGCTGACCATTGTGGACTATAGGGCCTGGAAGATGCTTTTCAACACAGCGCTAATGGCTAATCAGGCCTGATTGTGCTGCTAAATAAATACTCTCTCGTAATATCATGCGTAACTTAAGACAAAATCAATACCTGGGCTGAGCACTAATAGCTGGAAGTATAACAAAATGTCTCAGCTGTGGCTGCCATTTTTCAAAATCCATCAGTGACCTTGGCATGGTTTGTGAGTTGAAATAAAGGCACATTTTTCATATTTCGAAGGAGACTGTAGCTTTTGTATAACTATCCCATCACATATAGACTCGAGAATACATTTTCCATCAGCTACAAATCATTGAAATTCAACCATTCAAATTAAATTGTCTAAGCCTGGAAAAAGTAGGGACATGGCTTCTGAACCTTAAGATATCTGTCCATAATTATCTAATGGAAGTTCTTTATTAAAATGCAAAAAGTATGATGATGATGTCTCTGTTAGTGGTTTGGAAAGCCAGTTGCCCTGTATTGATGTAGCCTGGATAATTTTAGTCCAAGGTCTATATTCCAAAACATGAAATATTATATTCAGAGTCTCGATTTTGTATAACTGTCCCAGCACATATACAGTTGTACATGCATTTCTCATCAGCTACAAGCCATTTACAATCAACCTTTCAAATTGTCAAAGCTTTGGAAAGGGGAAACAGTGCTCAAAGCAGGAGCAATCAACAATCAACACTGAGATTCTAACATATATTCAGTAAACAATTAGCATCAATCACCAGTGGATGAATCAAAGTGGCCTGTACTTGATAATAAACACTGGATTCTTAGCCGTCTTCGGAGGCCTCAGGAATAAATAAAGTGAACGGCCCTGACATCAGCAGCTAGTAAAAAGTTTGGCTGCACTGTGGACCTGCGTATGAATGAAAGAGAGCTTTGTGTTATGAGAAATAAATACAGACAGACAGGATTATGTTTGAGTGAAAGCATTTCTGTGATTGCACTACACTGTATATATTCTTAATCCATCACCCGCTGCTCCCGACAGACGTCTTTTTCTGTGAAGGACTCAAGAGGACAAGGACTCCTGCAAGTGTGAGTGATGTTTCATTTTATAGAGTTTATTGGTGTTTTTCTTTTCGTTGGGCTCGATGGATTTACTTGGCCAGTCTCCTCGCCACGTCTTTGTATGCGATCTCGATCTCGGTGTCTGCAGCACAGGTGTTGGTGAATTCATCACGTATGTAGGCGTTCTTCAGGTAGCGCCACACGCCAGTCATGTCAGAGGGGATGTCGTAGTTGCGGTACTTCTTAGCAACAACCTGAAAGAAATGCATTTTGGATTATAGAAGTAGATGTCTACTACAGCAATAGATAGTTTAGTCATATGTTTAGTGTTTTTATAGTTTTAGTTTTTTATAGTGTTTTTATAGTTTTAGTTTTTTTATAGTTTAGTTTTATAGTCCTGTCATTCATTCATTTAGTAGCTATTATATTTTATGTATAAATGTGTTTCTAGGAGACGGATTATAGACTAACCAGCAGGAGATAAACCAAGAAAAACATTGTGGATGAACTAAATTCACTCTGTAGCTATTTATTAATTTTCAATTTAGTTCCTCCTTGCGGTGTTGGGTTGAAAAAAAATCCCTGTTTAATCATTACTCTTAAAAATTCTGGCTCAGTGAATCAAAAATTGTGTTTGAATATGGTACTATTTCAAATGACATCCATCATAATTAGTCAATTATTATTACATTACCTGTTGTAATTTTATAGTGCATGTGGTGGATATTAGGTATTAAGGGGATTTTGCTCTGTCTAGTATCACCGTAGATTAGAACACCCTAGTTTTTGGCAGCCTGTCTAACCTATAGAATAAACACATATTTCCTCAGGTGCCAGTGTTCTTTACCTTCACTATGTGCAGTTTGGGCAGCAGGTTGCAGTCTGCCAGAGTCAGCTCATTCCCGTCCAGGAACAACCGGCTGGAGCTCTTCTCCTCCTCCATGCTGTCTGCATCGATCTCATCTGGAAGAGGGCTGCTCAGGTAGTCATTCAGCTTCTGAAGAGTCCGGGCTAACCCTTTCTCTAGGACTGGACAGACAGGGGACATGCAAATACAAAGTGAGATCATTACTGTATAAATAGATGGTTTGTCATCCTTTGCTCCTCCAGCATTTATTATATTTATTAAACCCAAAATGTTCAAGTCTGAATCTCACTCAGATAAAGTTCACTACACTGGGGCGATAGCAAAAGTCAAAATCCATATCTTGCAAAATCATACATGTTGAGATGTTTGAAATGAAAAATAAACAAATAATTAGCACTTTCTTTGTAGACAAATGCCTCACTGTCTGTGCAGCGTAATCTCCGGTTCATATGGAGTATTATTGCTCTGACATTTACTACCTTGCTCTAAATCTGGTATATTTACATAAAGTCATATTGATTGATGTGTTCACTATAGTCCAGTACTAAATAAAATCTAATGGTAATAACAGAGCTTTTACAGTGCTGCACTATGCACACTAGATGGCGGTGGTGCAAAGTCCTTGCATTAGCGGGCCTCTGCTACAGCCTAGTGGGGAAATGCATGAATGAGTCTGTATACTACATGACCATCTGATTGAGTAATGTTTGAGTGTGTGTGGCTAAATGAGCAGCCCACCGGCGTTGGCTTCAGGTTTGGTGTTCTTGATGAAGGCTGAGAACTTGGCGAAGATGTCATTTCCAGCTGTGTTGGACTCTCTCTGCTTGGCTGCCAGTTTGGGATACCTGAGCAGACATGGGGACAGAGGCAGTCAGAGCGACGCGGAGGCAGCATCTGGATAGCATTAACACCTGGACTAAAAGCTCTGCGCACTGAAAACATGTTACACACTCGGCCGCCCTCTAAGCTTTCTCACACTAAGGTCCATGTATAATGTAAAAAACTTTACAGGCAATAAAAGTAAGATTTAAGTAATCTGGCGTTTTTCTCTGACTAGACTGACAGTAAGATGAAATACAGCAGTCTGCCTTTTCAACATGGAAGACGTCATTATCTTTATATATATGCCTGTACATCTTTAAATGATCCAAAACGTTTCCACATTTTAAAAAAGATGTTAAAAAAAAGTCAGAGAGCAAACCGTGAGAAAAGCTTCCAGTCGACTTACTTTGGAGGACACAGCATCTCCTCAAGAAACTCTTCGATCTTGTTGATGTCGGTCTTGACCTCTCCATTGAAGGTGAGGAAAGGTGGGTGAGTGCCCGGGGCCAGGTTGTGCAGGTCTGCTGGTTTTCTACGAACAAAAACACCATAACTCAAATGTCATAAGTACATTCTGGCATGTTGACAGGTGCTGCAAACCTTTTGAGGTCGACGGTGGTGACGTTGAACACTACTCCTTTGAGCCAGAGGATCATGAAGAGGCGCTGAGAGAACGGACAGTTGCCAATGCTTTCACCGTCACTGCCCGCCTGCAAACACATCAGGACAAGATGATGGTATTTTACACACATTACATATACATATTTTTGTCATTTATTTACAAAGTTTTTCAATGGATGCTTTTGCACACAGTCACATATCCACATGAGGTACAACCGTATTCACTGTAATAATGCATACTCTTATAGACAGTGGAAATGAAGGAATCACTCAACCTTACTGGTGTGACATAGGAGTGCTCACCTCCATCACTGTGCATTCCTCTCTGATTTTTCTATTAGTTATTCTCATAGATGCACTGCAAACCCTAAAATGTAAAATTATGATTGAAAAATACATTTTTATTTATAATTTTGAACAATGTAAATGCCTTCAAGCTATTAGTGAATGCACATCTCTTGATCCTCAGCATCGCATCACTATAGCGGTCATATACCCTTTCAGAGCCAAATTTTTGTATGTATGTAAAATGTTGCCTGTCTTATGAATAGGTAAGGTAATTACAACATATTAATTATATACACGTCACAAACCCTGCTTTTTGGCTTTTCCATAATGAGTTTTTTTCTAGAACAGCCTAACCTTTACTTGAAATTAGAATCACTTCCGCAGCATCATGTAGCTGTGGAACAGTAGCAAAGGAAGTGTATGGGTATGCACAAGACATCTGAGCCACTGACTGAATTATACATAGTGATTCCAAATGGTTCACTGGCCGCTGGGACACTGCACAGGTCACACTAGTCTGCCTGAACCAAACTGCCCCATGTAGTCAGTGGAATGGCCTCAGAATTTGGAGCTTGGTTTAGACTGTTCTGTTTATGTGTAATTGATTATTAAAATGTTGTTCTAGTGAAATCAGAAGTGACAAAACACAGCACTGCACATATTAGAAAAGAGAAGATGAAGTGAATGTCTTTGAGTTCATGCACCTCTCAGTAAACAGTCCCCAGCAAACACCAGAAAGAGACTTGTCAATCTAAAAGTAGCTGAGCTGTCTGTATGTGTGCCAGCTATTGAAGTCCACTGCTGGCTGTGTTTGCTTTGTTGTGGCTCGGCTCGTGAACATGTAGTTGTAACACAATACACAGGAGCTGATAATAGCCAATCGGGATCTAGAAGGTGAGGGACAAAAGCTGTCACACACAACTGGCCCTGCATGTGCACAGACCGTGGGCCTACAGAGCTGTTGAGTGATGGCAGGATGAATAAACACAATGCTGCTTCATATGCGCATCAGTATATGTTAGTAACTCCTGTTCAGCTTCTATTGAAAGCCACTTGACCTTATACCCTTCTCAAACTTATGATAGCAAACGAGTGAATTGAAGGATCATCTTACAAACTGGTAGATGACAAATTAAATATATTCTTAAATGAAAAATGTACTTTACATGCGTCTTAGCCAGTTCTGAAGCCACCATATTTGAGGCTAACTTGGTTTACAGTATTAAATAATTACATTTGTTTTCCTTCCTGTTAACCAGAGAAATCACATACGATCTGTGCGTCAAACACACATTCACATGTATTTAGTCCAAAGATTTGGGTTAATATGACACATCTTTCTTCAGTTAAGTATAGTAATGGGCATACTCTTTCCAAACATATTTTGGACTCTGTTTTCATAGGAGGAGAATTGGCTGAAATAGTGGTGCATCCTCATTAGGACAGGGCATCCAGGCAGCACATCAGCTGTTAACCATTCCACCTGCTTCCACCTCACCTACCTCAGGTACATCTCATTTGTCTCTGGGGGCCATGGGAGCACTAGTTGTTAGAGAGCAAAACAACACTGAATGCACTGGAAAGGTATGCTATGCTCACAATAACATCTTCAATCAAATTACCTACAGTATATTCTGCAATTGAATCCCACCTATTCTGATATTGTAAAAAGTAACGGTATCTAAAACCGTTCTCTGATGTATCCCGTCATCAGCCCAAAATTTTCAGTATCAGTGTCACAACAGTCCGAGGTCAGCCTAGAGCACTGTGAGCTTGCAGCCTGGTAACTCTAGCTCTACTATAGAGTTACATAGGCTCTCCACAGCCCGGTGGTACTGATGATACAGAACATTCAACTCCTCTACATTTATAAAAGTCTACTGTGAGCTTACCTTGACAAACAGTTCAATGTCAGGATCTTTGTCTTGACTGTTAGTTGACATGATGCTCTCTTCTGTCAGTCACCTACATAAAAGTTTTTCTTCTACATCTTTTTAAAAAAATAGAGATCTCTTCTATGGCTGATGTCTAGCCCCTTTGGTCCGGTGGAGGGTTAGAGTGGTCCGGGTGGCAAGTACAGCTCTGTGCTCTGATTTAGCCTTAGCACAGATGGGTAGCGGGGCCAGCTCTCAGTGGCACACAGAACCAAACAGGTGTCAGTCTATAGCAGTGGGTGGAGCCATAGCCCTCTCTCCTCACAGCTACTGCAACCATAACATCAGATCTTATCACTACACTCAACGGGGGGGTGTCCAAAGCTTTCTTTTTAAGAGGGACAGATTTGTGAATGTGCAAGTGTCCCGTAAGTGTCCTGTAAGTGTCCCGTAAGTGTCCCGTAAGTGTCCCGTAAGTGTCCTGTAAGTGTCCTGTAAGTGTCCCGTAAGTGTCCCGTAAGTGTCCCGTAAGTGTCCCGTAAGTGTCCTGTAAGTGTCCTGTAAGTGTCCTGTAAGTGTCCCGTAAGTGTCCCGTAAGTGTCCCGTAAGTGTC
>JAVQKC010006698.1:0-11688 GCA_036025475.1 Philypnodon macrostomus
TAATAATAATACACTACTAATATTACGGTGAAGCATAGTACCGGTATGTATTACTCCACGATGCTCCTGACTCCCGGAGCTTTGTAGTTTACCGAAGTCGTACCAAAACATTTTGACGGAGCGACTTGAGCGCCGTATGACACAAAATCACTGTTGGTTTTTGAGAAAATTAAAAGGCTTTTAAGTGTGCCTTATAGTGCGGAAAATACGGTGTGTCTCAGGTATCTGACATGTATAGTGACTGTGCTACATTTCATGAACTTAATTTATACAGTTTTTGGAACTTATAGCTGAGTGGTATGCTAGGCATTTGGCCATATTGCAATACACACCCATTTACCCGTTTGTTTTTCGACTCACATTTAGTGGAACATTTTTGTTACAAGTTCTGTCTAAGAAGATCAAATCTCTCCAATTCTGAAGGATTTGTACTTGATCATTTTCAAACAAATCTCAAGTATTTGCCAAACGTTAAAAAAAGTCTCTTCTGAAATGGTAATGAGACTATTCAATTTGGGCTTTTAAAATTCAACAGGTTCTCTGTGACCTAAGAACTTGGGGCACTGGTGTGAGCAAGCTGCTTTTATCCTAATAGGCATGATGTGAAGTGCCGCAATCTAACACATGTAATTAACGATTCTTTCAAAAATCAATCCAGTGGACATGACAACAGTGACATATGTCACTGAAATCATTACATAGGATTAAAGTGGTTAAAAGCAGCAGGAATAGAAATTGCCATTCTCCACCAGTCCATCCATCACAAAACCAAACATAGTGAATGCTCCGTTCTCACCTGCATCATAATAACCCAGACCTAATGGAATTCTTCCTTCATTTATTCAAGGTCACTCCCACAGTCCTTTGCATTGTAAATCCTTCTCAACATGTCTGGGAAGGGAATTTCAATAATTGAAATTTTCCCGGAGTATTCTTCTACATACCACTATACCACTTGTGAATGGTAATGTGTTTGAAAATCAACTTTAGCTATGGTCATGTGAATGCGACCTGGTTATTGAACACACTCCTATACATTTATTGTATGCTCTTATAAAGCAGAAGGGTAGTTTTTTTTCTATTCTCAACTGAAGAGTGAGAGATATGCCAAGCCAGCAAGCCATATCAGCAGTGGAATACTCTACAAGTCTTCGTATAGTCATTTTTTTCCTGAACAATATTATGAACTATGCTGGTTGGGAAGCAAGCAAGCAGTGAGGCATTATTATCAGATCCAGCACCAGCACTCAGAGGGAAGGCTATGGCACTGCTGGCACTGCTCCAACTCCCGACACACTTGAGCTCACCAAGGCGTAATGCAGTTGGGTAGTGCTTCAACCACTCAGTCCAAACAACACTGGAGTGTAGTCAACTATCACATTATGTGGGACAAACACTATTGACTGTGGCAAAGTCGAGACCAAGACCAATACTTGATGGAAGCGGTTTGATACTATGCAGCAATTACTACACTATGATGATGTTATTATTATTACTATTGTGCTAACATCCATGTTGGTCCTTCATTGACTGAATTCAGAGGAATAGTATTAATTAATAAATCACAACTAAAGGGGTCTCAAATATAACAAAATGCAGTAATGAGACCTAATCTACTATTGCTATTGCTCACAGTTCTATTACAACTGAGAATATTTAACAAATATATTGAAACATACTAAACCTGCACAGAACGTTCCATGACAATTTTGAGTCTTGTTTTTTTGTTGTTGTAAATAATTTCAAAATAAAAAAATGTACCCCTAAAAACCCCTAAGATCATGGTGACCGCACCACCTCCCACCCCCGTGTTTGTCTTGTCCTTATAATGATACAAGTTAGCATTTGTACCAACATTATGAAGCTTTATCTTTATACACTTTATATGTACTATACATACAGTTACACTCTCATGCATACACATATATACACATACATACACACAAATACATGTCAATACAAAGTGTAAATAAATCATACAACGCACGTCATTCACTGTATGCCACACATGAAAATAAATGAAAATATATTTATACCCACACAAAGTGTATATTTGCATATATGAGTTTGTCTAAATCTGAATAGTTTTCCCTTTATGCTCCATGTGTTTTTGCCACTGATAGTTTTAGCTTTGATATATTTAGCTCATTAGGTAGAGCGTGTAGCCCATCTTCACCCATGCTCGCCCCTGCATCGTGAGTTCGAATCCAGCTCACGTTTGCCGTTTGGCGCCCCACTCTTCACCCTGATTTCCTGTCGCCATACTGTCCAGTCAAATAAAGCAGGCCAAAAAATATATTTAAAAAACAATGTAATCTTATCTGATGATTGCCTGCAAAGAGCCCAATTTTTTCGCATTTGTTACTCCAGCTAATAATGTTTTCTTCTGTGAAAAAGTAACCACTTTACAGTCCCAAAACATATGAATAAAAGGTACCTATAGCATTATCAGATCATTTATCATATATTGGTATAGGATTGAGTTTCATGAAATATCTTTTTTGTGGTGTCAAATAAGGTCTGTGCATGAAGTTTAAGTGGATTAGCTGATGTCTTTAATAGCAATTTAGACATGTGAGTTGAGATATTTCCAAGATATGACACAAAAAGCTGCCTGTAGCTGTAACCTTACTGAAATCTGAGAATGAGTCTCAATGAGTCTAGGCGCAAGTACCATTTAACATTATCATCAATAGAGTATCCAATAGTATGCTTCAAATCAAATGCCGTTATATTCTACAGCAATGTATAGTGTCTGTTTTGCTGGACATTTAAATTCCCTCTGACAAAGTCTAGTCAACATACAGCCTCGACTAATTTCATTCACTCTTCCTCCCCACCATCTCATTAAACGCTGTAAGCATTTTCTATCAAGCAACACAACAGCAATTAGCTTCCCATGAATGACTCGTTTCTCACGTCACATCTGAACGCTGCTTGGAAACTAAAATGTAAATGGTACATTCCCAATTCATTGAATTTGTGGAACAAATTAAAAGGAACAAGACTAAAAGGAAATATTAATTTTGTGTTTTATCGGAAGAGGCATAAGAGACATGAACTACTCTGACGATGGCAAAGTCAGTCACTTGAAACGGGGCTGCGCGCGGGGATTTCTCTCAGGGTTGATTAAAGATACAATGAAGATGAGAAAAAGTATTTGTCAAGAGGACAGACTCAGCACAGAGATAATTTAGGTGTCCCATTAAAACCTGCAGCTAAAGAGATAGAATATGCAAAAGAAGTGAAAATAGTGAATAAATTAGCACTAATTTAATACAATATAAATGATCCTGTTGCCTCTAGTTCAATAACGAAAATAAGAAAAATAAAGTAAATTTGGAAAAACTGTATTAATGGCCTCAACTGGTAACACATTTGACTGAAAAATGAGGGAACAGGTTGGTTACTATAGAAAACTGTGGAAATAATTCTAGTGGCTATCAGTCATAGATACAGTATGTGAAGTGTTTTGGTGTAGCCAAAACTCCACAGCAGCCTCAAGAAGCCAGCCTGAAATACCAAGAACTTTGACCTCCACAAAGGCATTGGCCTCATCTCTAAATGCTAAAAAAAATAGTGGCCAGGGTTGGACTCAACCCAAGGGTTAGTATAGGAGTTAGTATAGGAGTTAGTATAGGTGTTAGTATAGTTTGCTCTAATTTGAAATGACAAAGAAACATACAAACCTGGATCCATATGGTGTTCCATGCACTATATAACTTTTACTGGGGTGTGCTGAAAATGTCATCAAAATGACCAATACTCATTGAATTACCTAGTATGAACTATTATTATATTATAAGTCAGCAAACATGAAGACAACCTTTGTAAGATTAGGTCTCGTGCAAGTGCCAAAATCTATTTTAAAGATATGTGAACTGAGTGTTCTCCTGCATTACAGATACACTCAAAAACTATTGTAATCACTTGAAAAAGCAGTCAAGCTTTTGTCTGAACTACTGCTAAATCAATCAAATCAAGCCATTCTGCTTAGCCAGAAAAAAACCTGCATTTGTCTCCTGACCACTTAGCAGTAAATGATAAATTTGCATGTCATTTGAATAAACAAAGCACATGATTAATGATGGGCATCACACTGAGCCCAACTGTCTAAACACAACAGGAAGTCACTTTAAACAGTGAAAATATTTGTCTATGTATGTTTTGCTCAATCCGTCACTGGATCCGTCATCATCCTTTAACTTTCACATGAATAAAAAATAAAAACTGAAAATGAAATCATGACAATTGTCCTAAAAGGAAACGTTAGCAAGAATATGAAATATATTCAGTGTCAATATGTCAAGCATTTTAGCATCACAGTGCTGTGTACTGACAACTGAAACAAAAAAAAAGGATCTGTGGCTTCCAACTGAACCCCAAATTCCATCCAATAGCAGCTGTGCATCAGTTATTAGGCTTTTAACTAAAAAAAATAAACTGACTTTCACTTACATGTATAAGCACAACTACAACAACAATATAGTTGGTAGTTTGTCATAGCCAAGTCAGTTTCATTCAACATAATTGCCTGAGATTGTTTTACAAAACCACATACTCCCTTTTTAGCCCCTTACCCAAAACTACCCCCACAAAAAACACTTCCTATGAACCCTCAACTGTCAAAACTCCCAGGAGGCACCCTGTCAGCGGAGGCGATGAACAATGACAGACATTCAAGTGAACAGGGCCAGAGAGACACAGTTACTCACTGTAGTGAAGTTGGCAGGGTAACACTCCTCTCCTCTGAAGGTGCACTGCAGCAGCATCTCTCGGATGTCATGTCCCGTGCGGTTGTAAAAGTCCGTCATGTTAAACAGCTTGGGCTTAAAGTTCTGGAAGTTGGCTTTATCCTTAAGGGCGGCCAGCACCTCGGGGTCAGCCAAGTGCGGGTTGGCTATTTGGTAGTTGTTGTTGAGGAGGGCCAGCAGCTCTCCCACATGGTACAGGTCATTTCTGGTGATTTTGGAGAAGCGGAACTCGTTGAGGTTACAGAAGGTAACGGCGGGGAATGTGAGGTTGGGCGCAGCCACCTCGTCCAACTTTGTGACGTGGGGGTATTCCATGTAGTAGATCACGCGATCCATGCACACGATCATTAACAACGCTAAGGAACCCAAGAATGAGAGAGTCCAGAGGAAGCGGCGAAATGTCATGTGCCCATAGGCAAATATGTGACTCATGCCATGGAGAGTGGAGATGCTGGCGAAAGCTTGCAGGTTGGACGGCCTGGTGCTTTCAATGCTGTCTTCCGATGTCCCCTTCATGGCTGACGATGACTTGTTCTCGCCGTCTCCTTAAGAACTTTGAGCTAGAGTCTTCGCTTAGCAACAGCACGGTCCGCCCGGCAGCCTTCAAGAAGTGACAATGTTCTTAGTACAAAGCTCCGTCAGAGTCCGTGGCACTTTCCCTTTCATCCCAATTCACCTTTCACTAGTTGTCGGCGGTCTGTGTAAGTCCTAGGTCCCCTCTTGTTCCCTTCCAGGCAGCGATTTTATTATCCCCAAAGCCGTCTTTCCCCGCTTGCTGTCCCTTTGTAGCGGCACCAAGCACAATGACAGCTTCAGAAACACCCACTTCTAAACCAGAAGAAAACGCCACATCTCCTTATACCATGAGTGGCGTGAAAAGCTGGACAAGCGTACAAGCTGGACATATAAGAAGAACAGAAAAGACACAAGAGGCAATGAAAAGAGGGTAGCGGTTTTGAATAAAGGTGTTAAGCCAAAGCAGTCAGTGGGACCCTTCCTCCGAGGAGCAGGGAGAATGCCTCTACATTGCTGTGATAATGGGATGCAATGCTTTTGTGAATGGAGGTAATAAAGACGCAAACGGCATGCTGGTCTCTTGGTGGCACCTTTGTTTTGATCCCTTTTCAGCTTCTTTCTGGTATTAAAACAAAAGGAGGGTCAGAGTCAGAGACCCCCGACCAGCTTACCAATGTGCCTGACAACCGGCAGCTTCCAACGCACTCCCACTTCCTTATTCGCGAAGATCCACAGTTGCCACAAAGGACGCTTTACTGTCACCCCCAAATTGCAATTTCCAAATATTCCTAGTCCACACTTCCATCTTATGTCCAGTTAATATAGGCGTTTAAATTGTGTCCCGTGGAGCTGTTCTTGCGTTTTCGCGTCCTCTCACTCACCCCCCCTATTCTCCCACTATCTCACTTCTGTGTTGAGTGTCCCTCGCTCGCCCTTTTCCTCTTTAGTAGTCAGGATCCATCCCACTGCTGAATGGCTGTTTTGCTGCTCGTCTGCTGGCGGGGGGAAGTCTCTCCAATCTGGTTGCTGTCTTATGATTCGATCTGGTCCAGCGCCGTGTGCCATGTGTGCCTTTAATGTAGTACAACAATGCCACATGTTGCTTGTTGGTTATAATGACATATGCAATCGCAGTTTGACAATGAGAGCTTGTCAAATCCAGGTTTACTCTAATGAAATGAAATAAAAATGTTACTGTATTTTGTAGTTTGGCTGAGACCCATTCTACACAATATATAAATAATATATAAATATTAAACAATATACAGTATCAATTACTGTAAAAGTGTTATTTTGAAGAGCCACATAATAATAATATTAATCATTTATTTATCAGTAAATTGCATGATATCATGGTTACTGCAATTTTACCATTTGACTGATGTGAATTCCCATTAGGCATAAAAAGGTATTTGCATTTGGTTACATTGCTGTCCAAGGCTCTGAGTTTGTTCAAGAATCAGTAATGGTTACATATTAAAACCATTCCAATGATAGCTATTCTACGAGCTGATACACAGTAATTACTTGGAACTGACTGAATTTATTTCTTCTAAATATCCAATCATTTTGACTTGTTAGATGGCGCGCTCTAGTTTGGTTGATACATTATTTACTAGGTTTATGTCTTGTTCACTCTTCAGATCTTGCAGTCATTGTATGGTCTGACCATGGCAGAGTCTTGACATATGACAAAATTAGAATTTCAGTCGAGTATCTGGACAGGAGATTTTATTGAGGTCAAAAGTTCACCCCGCCACTCTCCAAAACCTTTCATTTCTCCCAGGACCAAATAAGATTATCACTCTATGGCTACACGGGACATCTCATTATCATAATAATGGTCAAACCACCAAGAATTTGATCAATACTCGACCCTAGTAACCAAGCCAGGAGACCATAGCAACCACAACCTACAACAACACTATAGATTATGTCAATTCAGGTAATTCAGGAAAACCACTTTGCTGTATTAGAATTGCAAAAATGCTAAATGTATTGTCAGCCATACAATGTCACAACTGAGAAGTGATAAAATGCCCACTAAATCAAATGCACCATGATGCCAAGAAAGATATGCCCCTCTGGTCTTGAACACACCATTCACTGCATTTCAGAGAGAGGATCTGTCAGTGAATGTCTAACAAAACAACAGCAGCTAAATTGAAATCTCAAAACCATGTCTTATCACAACAGAATACAGCGCCTAGAAATAGCTCTTGTACCTAAATAACTCATGCTGTGACAAAATAATGTGCACTAAAATACCATGTCAACATACAGGTCTCAGCAACACAAAACTCCTGGACATACATACAGTACGTTAGTGTTAGTTTCTATTAATGACTTTTAATAAACCAAAAACAGAATGCACTCCACTATCCAAATAACTTGTTAGCATTAAAACACTAAACTACAGGTAAAAAACAACAAACATGTCAAGCTAAAAATCTAAGGGTAATTTGGGGTCACTTTTCATTGTATTATATCAAAACAGAACCAATGAGTTATACCACTGAATCTAAAAGTAAGCTCTGCCTATTAAATTCGAAAAGATAAACACTAGAATGAACTGCACTGCATTTACCTTATTATTGAGCAACCCTGGCAGCAAGTAAGAGGATAAACATTAAAGTCTAGACATATAGCTGAAGGAATGAAGAGAATAGATGTGTTATGTTGGGGATTAAATTGCAGCCATTTGCAGAATGTGGCTGGTTTAGGGATGCCTGGTGTGCACAAGATTTCAAAGCAACATAATAGAAAAGAGGGAAGATGATGATTTGCAAATGACAGAAATATGTATGTTTACATGCTATTGTCATTTTCAGATCATTGTCAGACGACTATCGCCAAATACAGCATGCTCCAAATAAAAGATTTAATGTCACTGCATGTAAAATAAACATCCACTAAAAAGTCATAAAACAATATATTTTGTTTTAAAAGATATTGAATGCCATGACTTGCTAGATGAAACACTCAAACTTTGATATTTCAAACTAGGCCTGTGCTGTCGGTATATTGGCAAAACGGCCCCATACGTCTGCTACAACTGTCACCAACAGGCACCTTAATCAGATTGGTGCGTGTGTGATTTCTAAGGGTTTTAATATTGTTAACGAGCAATTAAGAGGCCCCGCCCCCAAACCATGACAAATATGGTAAGGGTCTATTTTACTTTTTTGATTTGTCTGGATGTTTGTGAAGAATGTTTTTACCAAATTTTGAAAATTCCCTAAAACTTCATACAGTCTATAGGGGGCACTATAGAGGGAACTGCCATCATATTAGTCAGATGTGTTCAGGGCTGGGGGGTAATAAGGTATTTTAGGTTTGAGCCTAATCGGGCAAAGTATGTGCACATTAGAGGCTGGCATCTTTATGGTATGCACCTGTGTGCAAATGTTGAAACTGATCCGGCAATTAGTTTTTGAGTTATCGTGTTCACCGCTAGGATCTGCGGACGCGGACGAACACCGACGTGATTCCATAATATCATCGTTTCGCCTTACATTTATTAAATTAATTAATCATTATATCGGCAAAACGACAATATTATATTATATTCCATAATGTTATTGTTTCACCAATATAATTATGTCAGACCTTTTGTATGATAAAATATTTTATGCAAGAACAAAGAGAATGGTCTACAGGGCAGTATGGTTTAGAGACAGTGGCTTGGAGGAGAAGACAGAAGGCAGAGCTGGAGGTAAGAGCTTAAAGGTGTTTAGGTTATTTTTGTTGAAACTGAAGAATGAATACATCAGAGGGGCGGGTCATGTGAAATGTTTTGGAGACAAAGACAATGAAGCCAGACTGAGATCATTTGTACAGAGGAGGGAGAGGGATAGTGAATGTATCAGAAGATGCTGTGATAAAGGCTGTCAGGCAGGAGGCCTAGAGGAAGACCAAAAAGGAGATTTATTGATGAGGTGAAAAGAATATAAAGTTAGTAAGAGGATGCAGAGGGTAGAGTTAGAGAGAGGCAGATGATTCACTGTTGCAACCACTGAAAATGAACAGCCAAGAGAAAAAGAGTATTTCAAATGATGTCTTACTTATTGCATCCATTATGCATTCAATGGAAATAATAGATTCATAATTGGATTCAAATTCAGTTCAGCTTTAATTATTTGCTACCTATTTACATTTATGTAACGCTGTACTGTGTAAAGATTAGCAAACTTTAATTTGAAAATCGTACTAGCGGTCGTGCCTGTTGTTGCAGATTGCGGGCTGAAAGTGTTGGACTTTTCCACAGTAATTGGCTTTCAAGTGGATGGTAGAATGCACAGCCTAATGTAGTGAATATTAATAAGGAGGGGATAATAGCTGAGGTGCTGAATTTGTTTTGAGGCCTGTGACTTTGACTTGTATTAAAGGAGCCATGTTAGATAGGAAGAGAAATTGTACGTTTAATTATTTTTACCAATAACCTGGAAATGATCAATGTTTTTACTTCCCATTTCATTTTACCTACTTCTCTCGTGGTGGTGGATTCTCTGGCTCAGGGCTGTCATGCTGTTTTCAAACCAAACTCTTGCTCGGCACAAGGTCCATGCAGTTTCCATGACCACCAACATTTCTCCATTCTGTCTAAAAGAGTAAAGCAGTATAGAGTTGTGAATGTGACGTTTGTATTCGCAGACCTGTGTAATGGATGCATACTCTACTCTATTGACTTCCATGTGCAATTCTAGTTTTGAATTTGAGGAAAATACGATGATAACAAATAGTAAGATAAAAATATGTAAACAACCAAAAAGACCTTGATATAAAATACAGAGATTATACTGAGAGAATACATCAGAGATTTGAGGCAGATTAAACTGCCTTACCTGTGACCCTGCGTTCTTGTATAAGAGATGCTCCTATTGGTGACATGGTCTGATGTCTGTTTACACTGCAAATAATAAAAAAACAGTGAAAACATTGTCAGGTTGTAATGTTGAGGCTGAGATCAAATGTAAGATGAAATGGTCAAGGCTAACTAGTCTTCAGTAAAAGGAAAATTTTAATGCAATACATCCTAAAAAAATGCAACAAAAATGCAAAAAAAAGGAAAACTAGCACAAGAATTAAGTCACCAAGTCAATATTTTTTTAATGAGACCTGGTGAACAGCACAGATAAGATAACAAGAACCTGCAAGATCTTGATATAGATAATGTCAGCATTAAATATCTGGGGCCTTTATGAAGCAGAAATTAAAGCTGATTGCATCATGTTTTAATGTTAAATATGACCATTTCTGACAGGATTAGTGCAGTTCAGCAAAGATTTTACACACTACTGTAGCTCTCCCGCTGAGAGACGCAATGACAGCCACACGTTTGATGACTATGCTAAGAAGATTTAGCGGGCGACCCAGATCAGATAAGCCTGTTAAAACACTAAAGCCTGCATTAAAACAGTTGTGACTTATAAGTAAATATATATCCTGAAGTTTAAAAGGTGAACTCCAAACAGCTTTTTCACAGAACATACATGAAATATTAAAGGTAAAAATTCAGAAACATCTCATCATTTCATCTGTGGTGAGATGAAAGGGGGCTATAAAGGTACAGTGTTGTCATCATATTATACAAATGTGAGATTGCAGAAAAGCCTAAATCATTTTGAAGTATTATATAATCAATAAAATAATTATTCATTGTATATATATATACCAAAAAGTAACGCTACAAACCAGCAACATCTGTTCTGATCACCGATTGTTCTGAGGCTGAACCAACAACAGGCACCTGACTAAATGGAACTAATCAACACAGAGAAGGGTGTTGAGATACCTGTGCCATTAAAACTACAGCACCCTCTGGTGCCAACTATAATGTTCAATACTAAGCAAGGTCAAAAAATGAGAAAGACAAATTTGACTCAACAGCATTATACTTTACTTGAACTATTCCATCCCAAATGGTCTCCTTGTGAAAAGTCATGTTTTAACCAACTCTATCCATATGCTTTCCCTGTGTATGGCTTTAATTAAGTGTAGCCAGCACTGACATAGCAACTTTCTCTTTATTATGAGCAGACAACAGACAAGTCAATGCTGACGCGTGGTGTATGGTAATCAGCTGGAGCCTAGATTAAATATTAGGGTGTTTTTCATACATATTTCCAAGATGAAAAATGCTCTTTGAAAACAAATGGCGGCAATGAAAATCAAACGACAGACCAAACAACTTGCTCTTTTTGAGGTACATATTAAGCTTTGTCCTATTAAATTAGAAACACAGCGATCATAATAATAATAATAATAATAATAATAATAACAATAATAAAAGAGTAAACACTGGCTGTAGCCTTAAGCAATATTCTGATATGAAAGGCGGTGTTGAACAGAGCAGCCAATATTTTGTTTCCCGTCACAGTCCAACAAACAGCAGATGTGCTCTCACCTTCGGTCCAGT
>JAVQKC010006706.1:0-12071 GCA_036025475.1 Philypnodon macrostomus
GGTCTAAATTAGGACTAAAATAGGTCTAAATCAGGACTAAAAAAGGTCTAAATCAGGTCTAAATCAGGTCTAAATCAGGTCTAAATCAGGTCTAAATCAGGTCTAAACCAGGACTAAAAAAGGTCTAAATCAGGTCTAATTCAGGACTAAAAAAGGTCTAAATAAAGTCTAAATCAGGACTAAAATAGGTCTAAATCAGGACTAAAAAAGGTCTAAATCAGGTCTAAATCAGGTCTAAATCAGGTCTAAATCAGGACTAAAAATGTTCTAAATCAGGTCTAAATCAGGGCTAAACCAGGATTAAACCATGTCTAACCCATATCTAAACCAGTCTAAAAATAAACCAAACTAAACCAGCATTTAACCGGGTCCAATCCAGATCTGAACCAGAGCCAGAACCATGACAGATTAGATGGAGGTCATAGGACATGATCATTTCTAAAACAAAACAGAAATAGACAGACAGGCGGAATAACAGCATTGTGAGCATTCTGATTGAGGGTAAAAGACAGAATAGGGAATTGTGGGTAAGTCATGGGAACAGGCTCAAGGCTAATGCTGATGTCGGATGAAGAGGCAATATCTAAAGAGGATGGACAGAGAGACAGAAAGAGAGATGTCTGAAGTGAAAAGCTGAAGGAAGCATAATTCCCACAGTTGTTCAAGAGACAAAAGAGGGGGCTCTGTCTTATTTGAAGAAGCTGATGAGAGGCTGGAGGAAGAGTCCCAGAGTTCCCAGCACACACACCGTCACAAAAACCCAAAGGAAGATTCTGTCTATGACCATGGCCACGTATTTCCAGTCGTCCTCCACCTGCAAAACAGAAGGCAAAATTTGAGTTCAAAACAACCTTGCATCAGTCATTAACGTCTATGTTAGGACGCCTCGAGATAGGGTGGGAAGAGTCAGCAGAAACTATTGTATCTTTCCATAGGTCCACTCCAACATGGCTAGAAAAAAGCCTTGGGGGCAATACTGAGAAAAAATGTTTTGACCAAAAATCATGCGGGAGACTTCTCAAACATAGTGGATGTGGCTAATAAGACAATCAATACAATCAAGACAATCATCACCTCATTCCTATAGTGACATGTGGTGGTGGCAGTATCATGCATTGGGGATACTTTGCAAGTAATCTGATCACAAATTAAGAAATCATGTATGGTGCTCAATACGGGGACAGTGGAACGAAGTTGAAGGAGCTTTTTAACATTAAAAACAGAGCTCATTTCTTACAGCTATTAACGCTTCTAAAGGTGGCAAAGGTCTGACTTTATGAGACATATACTTATACATGTACCTTTTCTGTTTGCTACACAATGAAAAACCCTCCAACTATTCATTTAAACTCCTGCTTGTAAGGCAACTAAATAGTAAAAAAAAGGGAATACCACAGTTAGAGTCTGTATAGTGACCTTTGCTTGATGATAATTGTTGAATTTTAAGCATTGCCTCAAACAATCGCATCCTCTCTTTGTCACAGAGCTAATTATGTATCAGCCCATTTTTCCCAGCTTCATCTGCTCACTCTACATGTGAATACTGCACACTGTATCAGCAACTTGGCATGATGTGGTCAGGTGTGGACAATTGGATCATGGCTGCAGTGACCGTAATGCTATTATTGTCTATTGTGCCTATAGAAAAGCAGGGGGCAGGGTAATTGCGTGCATCAGAAAGCAGAAAGATCTGAGCTAAGAAAAGACGGTGCTAAAGTAACAAACATATCAACGGTATCCAGTGAGTGTGAAAGAGGCTAGCACAAAGCAACAAACAAGCCGCTTTATGGTCCTTTTATAGCCACGCGGAGAGGCTTTAGCACTGTTTAAATAGCTAGCAGCACGTTCACAGTGGGTTGAAATAACATGTACACAGAACATTGCTGTGGGAGTGTCTGTGAGCCTTATTGTGCTAAAAATATGTTCACCAACTAAAAAAGTATTAGTTCCACAAGCATCAGCCTCACCTCGCATTGTTAGGTCAAGTGTCAAGGTATACATGGAAATATGCAGTTGATTACTAAAAAAACTGAGTAGAAATAAATAGAAAAGACCAAAAAAGTGTCTGATGCTATACCCAGACCTGAACCTAAACTGAGAGTTAATTGGTTGAGGGGTAAATGCTCTATTCTATGCCATACGCTCCTTTGAGACATCAAGACCTTATATTTATATCGGCGAAACAAAGCTAATTGGTAATACCGGTACGTATCATAAAGACGTCAAACTGGATTGATCTGGGTATTTCTACGATGAATATTAATTAGGTAATAAATGAATAAATGATCTAAACGCAATAACTGAAAAAGTGCCTCAATAGCGCCCCCATGTTTATGACCCCTATGGGACCCTGGACACTTACTTTGGCAGAGAGCAGTCAAACTTGGTACAATGATTCTCCACAGTGTACCCAACATAAAACATTATTATGACCCCACCCTACAACAAACAGGAAGTCGGACATTTTGGATTGAAATTGGGAAGTCGGGTATTTTTGACAGCAATAATACTGTAGAAAAAAATGGAATTTCGACACAATATTTTTATAATAGGAAAATGAAGAAAAAAATTAAAAATATTTCATAAGAACAAAAAATGCTAATCTAAAAGGTTAATCCTGTAGTCTAGTTCTTACCACAGAGACCCTGATAGACTAAAAATATCTTTAAACCTTACACCCTACATTTTTACCTCTTTGGCTTTGTTGCGTGTCCTCATGTTCTCTGCAATGTACTTGACGCTCTCAATGGCCTGCTTGATTTCTGGTGACACCACGGACAAAGCCACCACAGCGTTTACGGGCGACGGGGCAGGCCTGGATGCTTTAGGAGGAGGAGGCTCGGGTAGTTCCGGTTGGGGCACCACCAGGCTTTGGGACCCGTGTGAGGGTAGAGGGGAGGGCAGCGGCGGTGGTGGAGGAGGGGGTGGTGGTGGAGGGGGCGGAGGAGGTACCATTGGAGGCGGGACAGGCGTGGGCACTTCTTTACCACGGTTGTAGGGATACCTTCTTGTCACTTCTCGATTCAATGTCAAATCACGGTTCAAATCACGATTTAATTCCCGATTTCTATCACCATACTCCACACAGTTCATAGTGCCCCCTGTTGACGCAGTACTTCCACCACCTGCAGTCCCACCATCCAACGCTACTCCTCCCGTTATCCCTCCAATGCTAACGCTTCCCGATCCGCTTCCCGATCCAAGGCTATTTTTCCTCTTCTTGTTGCCCAGGCGACTCAAACCGGCCAATCCGCCAACCGTCCCAGTATTGACGCTAGTAGACGTCGTACAGCTTTGATCAATGGGACGCCTCATCAACATCACCCTAGGTAGCACCCCTAGGAACACCGATCTCACCCAGTCTGGCATTGTATGGGTCATGGGCGTACGGTAGTGGACGTTTAAGACAAATACAGTAATGACGATGCTTAGGGTGACAAAAATCATAGTAAACAATAGATATTCTCCAATCAGTGGGATGACTAGTGACGTAGATGGGATGGTTTCGGTTATAACGAGCAGGAACACAGTAAGGGACAGCAAAACCGAAATGCACAGGGTGACTTTTTCACCGCAGTCCGAGGGTAAGTAGAAGACCAGCACAGTGAGGAATGAGATGAGGAGACAGGGGATGATGAGGTTGATGGTGTAGAACAGCGGGAGTCTGCGGATGTAAAAAGAATAGGTGATGTCTGGGTAGATTTCTTCACAGCAGTTGTATTTGATGTCATGTTTGTATCCAGGGGCGTCAATGATCTCCCACTCGCCGCTCTCCCAGAAGTCTTTGAGGTTCACCTGTAAAGACATCAGATCATATTTGTGGAAGTAGTTTACCAAATAGGATTTACTGTAAAGGCCTTATTTTTTACCCCACTATTTGAATTGGTTTATGGCCGGTAGGGGCTCATTAGGTACAGTAGAGCAGAAAGTTGGGTGTTCAGTCATCGCTTCAACCCAGTTCATATTGCCAGTGTGTCCTTGGGCAAGACACTTTACCTACCTTGCCTCTGGTATCTGCAACACAAGTGTGAATGGTTCCTTGATGTAAAAAGCTTTGAGTGCTAACAGAGGCAGAAAGACTTAAAATAAATTTCAGGAATTTCAGATTATTGATTTCCAGTGTTGTAAGTTTTCATTGGGGTCAAACAGGCCAAATACATTACCAATTTTGAGAGAAATAATATTATATAGTAATGTGGAGGTGGATTACATAACTAAACATAGATCATCAGTGTGCCCCAGGGCAGCTGTGGCTACATAAGTAGCTTACCATCATCAGGTGTGACTGTGGAGTGAATGAATAATTCAAAATATGTAAAGCGTCTTTGAGTAGTTGTGAAAAGCGCTGTATAAAATTGATGAATTAATTATTTAGCCTGAACTGAGATGGATGATTTTGTAGATCCAGATTGGACTATTTGAGGACTGTTTCCCTTCTCTTACCACCTCAGACCCACCAGGACGAGTTCAGGGCTAACGCACACTTAAACCAAGCTGTACTGTAGTTAAATCTGGTTTTAGTTTCATACATGTGTCCAGCACTTACCATGTACTGACCAGGGCTTGACCAGAACACGAGCCGGACACGAGAAACCGTAACGTCGGGCTTCTAACACTTACTTACTGCCACTTGGACCAGCATTATGCTTTTATAAAGGACTCTCCAGTGGACAGTGAGTGTTAACGTCAACCCCCGGTACTGACTGGCCCCTGTACCATGGTTTGAGAACCACTGAACTGACAGTTGGACGAGCTAATGGTTAATCCAATCACCAATTGTCTCATTTGCGCAGAGGGGCGCCTCCAAGGCCAAACCTGCTGCGGTCGTCCCCAAGCCCAAACAGCCCCTGGCCCAGCCCCTGCTCCAGCCCCTGGCCCTGCCCCAGCCCTCGTGCCCAGCGGCCAAAGTGGTCCCTCTGTGTTCGGGGGTCCCGGAGCAGCCGGCCGACGTGTCCATGAAGGAGACGGAGCTGTGCCAGGCCTTCTCCGAGGTGCTGCTCGCGGTCGAGGACGTGGACAGGGAGGACTCGGACCTGCCTCAGCTGTGCTCTGAGTACGTCAAGGATATCTACAAGTATCTTCATGCACTAGAGGTACGTGTTTGTACAGGTGCTGCCCTTTAACGGTGCGCGGACCACTGGTGGTGTGTCACATCTGACACGCCACCAGTGGTCCGCTTGTCTAGGTCATATGTGACTGGAGCAACAAGGAGTTTACTTTACAAAAAAGTAGGCTGTATGGTGCGAGCATATGATGGTCTTCAACGTCTCTGTAAGGTCCAGTAAAATCAGGACTTATACCACCAGCCAAGAGTTACTAATGTGTACATTAAACATACATGTGAGGTACAGTCACTAATGTTTCCTACCCAGGCTCTGACATCACCTACATATAGAAAGTGGAGGGACTTGATCAAAAATAACTCTGCAATCATTGCCGCTGGCCCATAGTTATAAAATATTAAACCCCAGTCTTGTTGGTGAAACCACCTCCCTGACGTCGTAGCGATCGTCTGTCCGTGGTCACGCCTGAACGACCCTTGATTTGGCTTTCGGGCGTGACCTGAAACATCGTCTGGATCTGTCGGCAACTTTACTAAAACCGTTCTGGACCGATTTTTGTATGACATTTTCAGGGAAGGTCAGAATGTCACCAGCTGCGTAACTCTTGGGTGTGCCCTGTGTAAATGAGCTGCCTTGGCTGAGGTCTTAGTAGTTTCATTGCCCCTCCCCCTCCACAGGTGGAGCAGGCGGTGAAATCTGACTACATGCAGGCCTACGAGATCACCGGCCGGATGAGGGCTCTGCTCGTCGACTGGCTCGTCCAGGTCCACGCCAGGTTTCAGCTGCTGCAGGAGACCCTCTACCTCACTGTGGCAATTCTCGACCGCTTCCTCCAGGTACGCGGTTCAATTTGATTTGTAGAGCCCTATATCACAATGGCCTCCGAGGGCTTTACAGAAGGAGACGCAAGCAGAGGGTCAGTGCGTATGTTTCGTTGGCAATCATGTGTAGCAGGCAGTGGCGTGACTGTGGGTTTTCATTTGTGCTGACCGGTGTAATGGGTGAGTTGTGCCAGGATCTCAAAGATGTGCAACTCTGGTCAAGAAGCCGAGAGACTGTTATTTGACGATGATTTCCAAACGTGTGCCGTGTATAAACCCATGTCAGGTCCAGCCGGTGTCCCGCCGAAAGCTGCAGTTGGCCGGTGTGACGGCGATGCTGGTGGCCTGTAAGTACGAGGAGATGTACGCGCCCGAGGTGGGAGACTTCGCCTACATCACGGACAACGCCTTCTCCAAAGCACAGATCCTGGAGATGGAGCAGGTCGTGCTAAGGCGCCTCAAGTTTCAGCTGGGACGGCCGCTCCCCCTGCACTTCCTCAGGAGGGCCTCCAAGGTGGCCAACGTGAGTACGACGCTGACTCTGCACAGTTCCGTGACCGTCTCAAAATGCTTCGCTACTTTGACATTCGCAGTGTTGACTAGTGGGCATCAATATAGTTTGAAAGTATAGTCTAGATTATTGCAGTAACTGTAGACTTTTGTGCTCGACCACAGACCATACAAGGAGTCATCTGGTCAGTGGTCAAAATGGTTTGGCCTCCGTTCGGGGAGGTGACATCCTGTGACTGAAGATTCATTAATGCGCAGACATTTTTACTGGAAGTGTTCATATTGATGAGGAACATGGTACTCTGTATTATGAGAAACTCTTGACTTTGTAGTTGAAGGTTTAACGTCTGTCTTCTGTGTAAGTCAACTAAAAATCAAACGCTAGCCTATTCCCAACTGCTCCTATGACACCCCCCCCCCCATCCAGACAGTAAGTGACCCCGTGTGTTTCAGTCCAACGTGGAGAGACACACTCTGGCCAAGTACCTGATGGAGCTGACCCTCCTCGACTACGACATGGTTCACTACCGTCCGTCTGAGGTCGCCGCCGCCGCCCTGTGCCTGTCCCAGCTGCTCCTCGAGGGCCTGCCCTGGGTAAGTCTGTCTGACGGGTCCCGTGTGTCGTCCGACCGGGGTCTGACGCGCGTGCCTAAGGAAGTCCCTACACGCCAAATGTACACGCTGGCCAACTCCCGTGAGCCCTCGTAGTCATGGCAACGGCTTGCCCTCGTTTACATGCGTGTACAAACGGCAGCTATGGGAACATGCTTGTAGCTGTGGTATTGTTGGCGAAGCACATTTTCTTCAGTCGTATTGGCGAAACAATATTATGGAATCACGTTAGTCTGAACTATATGATGGCGGTTTCCTCTATAGCGCCACCTAGAGATTGAAAGAAGAATGTAGTTTTAGGGAAATTTACTAAATTTGGCAAACATTCGTCAAACGGACACTTAACATGTTTGTGGGTGGGGCCTCTTAACAACATAAAACCCGTAGCCGTGACTGATTTCCCTGACCTGTCTCTGCAGTCCTCCGCTCAGCAGCACTACTCCACCTACGACGAGCCCCACCTCAGGCCCATCATGCGGCAGATCGCCAAAAACGTGGTCCTGGTCAACGAGGGCAAGACCAAGTTCACGGTGAGTTTAGCTCCGCCCTTCAGCGAGGGGCCTTACACTTAGGCCCGTAGGCGTGTAGCGCGCCACCACGGTCCCACGAGTGCGCTCAAGTGGGCACCTCCATTTTGTACATGCATCTGACTGTCTAGGGAACATGCCTTATCTGACCCAGTTCTGATGTAACGCTGGTGTCTGTCATTAGCCCCTGGCCTCTACAGACAATGGCCGACGTTACATCACAGAACTGGGTCAAATAGTAAACTCTATTTACCTGATGACTTTAGTATAGATGTTTCATGATTACTGGTGACAACAAAACGATGGTTCTACTTCCACACGAGGTAGTAATGAGCCTGTAAAATGGAATTCTTTTCACTCTCCCCATTTACACGAGTCAGATAAGGTCTGGGTTTCCTCACGGTTGAGCTCAAATGAACTGTGGGCCCTGACCTGTAGGACTAACCCTTGGACGCGTTCATTAGTCCCTCTGCTCCTCAGGCCGTGAAGACCAAGTACTCCAGCAGTAAACTGATGAAGATCTCCCTGGCTCCTCAGCTGAGCTCTCCAATTGTCAAGAACATGGCGGCCGCACTCGAAGAGGCTCACTGAGGCGCTGGCGTGTTCGACGCTCGCGTGTTCGACGCTCACTGAGACAGACGTTCAACACGGACATTAATGCACTTTATTTTGACTTTTATTGTGTTTAACTTTTTTTAAATAAAGCTTTTTATGATCAGTGATTTAAAACTTTACATCAGCATCAGTTTTTCTTCGAGCTGTCGAGTGTGACTGGGCTCTGGGCCTGACTTTATTTGTTTTTTGGTTAATTTAATTTCACCAAAGCGTTTAACTGTAACTGCTGCGCTCAAAGTTGAGTTCACAATGCTACTGTGTCTGTGTGCTTATGATAACACTCTAGTTCAGTGGTTATGGGTTGTTCTCATGGCTCTGGGACGGTCCTAGTCCAAAGTGTGTCATGGACTGGACTTATTAAACCCTTTACTGAAAAGACTGGTCTCATGTTGATGTGAACCTGCAGCAGCTGCACGACTCAGGACTATATCGAATATTCTATTCTGTATTTTCTAAATGAGGCTAAAATGTGAAGAAATCTGTTACACTCTGCACATGGTGTGCTCCAAGTCTTTAACCAGTGTCAGATTCAAGACTATTATTGGGATACTGCAGATTCTTGCGATAATGAGATATATTAGAGCAGAACTATTTAGAGCTTCATGTAATCTGCAAAAACCCCATGTGTTACAATGTAATTAACACATTTTGTATTGATTTGATATATTTAAGTTTGTACAAAAAAGTGAACTTTGATTTTATAATAACTTTACTAATGGAACTTTTTATTGCAAAATGCAGTTTTATTACATAATGGGGTGAACATTTTACAGATATTACATTATGTGGCTCTACATACAGCTGGTTCTCCTGGATTTTTAAATTGCAGTTTCATCGCTCCAGGGAAAAGAACCCTTAAAATGGCTTTTCACTCGACGAACACCCCCAGAGCCTGGAGTAGACCGGTCCAGGTCAGACTAAATATGGGACACTTTACAAAAGCAATAAAAGTGAATAATCTAGTGAAGATCCAGATCTATAAACATGATTAAAGGTTCTATTATTTATGTAATCTGTCATAATCCCTCCTCTGGCCTCTACAGCAACATCAGATCAGAGTTTGTGGGTTACCACTTTGACCAATCGTATTTGAGCTTTACTTTAGTCCCTCCCCCTGACCTCTACAGTTGACCTACATTACATCATAGACCAGAGTTGGTCAATTTAAAGCTGCACTTCCTAGTTTATTTTTCCTTGTATTGTGGATAATAGAAGTCGTTTGAAGTTCTCTGTGAGCCGTGATGTAACGGGCTTTGTTTTAGCGCGAGGGAAGGAACTGTTTAACCAATCACGCGCTCACACAGGACTGGAGCGCTCTGATTGGTCGATACATCCATTTATCAAGAACTGTAGGATCTATCAGGAATAATTAATTCATTTCCCAGCTTTATGACACTGATCTGTTGTGGTTCTCATACTTCCTGGATTGTGTGAGACCATGATAGAGGGTCACGAAGGAGATGAACCGGAAAAAGGGAGAGTATAATTTTTGATCAAACTCATTTCATCACTTTGACGCTCTCAAAATCAGGATGTTTTTCTCATAACAGGAAGCTTACAGACTGCACCTTTAACCTTTGTAAATAAAGTGCTTGTATGAGTCGAACTGTGGAACACGTCTCCGTTTGTGGGGTTTTAGCTCTTCGTCCCATGACGTTGAGCCATCTATAAAACGCAAACACATCCAGCACAATACAGTGATGTAAGTCGAGGTCTGGATGTGTACCATTGCCCCGGCTTCATTGAGACCATGTCCCACAGTGAGCACACAGACCATTGTACATTCACTCCACGGCTGATCTCACCACTGCATGGCTCCAGGCCTGGATTCAGATCACGGACAGGGACCAGGACCCAGGCCCGGGACCCGAACAGTGTGGTTCAGAATTCTGATAAAAGGTCATTTTTGCAACATCAAACACACACTCTAACACAGGCTCGGATTAGACGCCTGTCTCTTTAAGAACGGAACAAACCATTTGTGCCGGTTTTCGGGGGTTTCCAAAAACAAAACGAACATTTTCCTTCTTCTTCTGGGTTAGGGTTAGAGCCTGGACGCCCTCACCGCCAAAAACACACATCTGCTCCAATCAGATATGTGGTTAAATGGTGGTAACAACAATGGTTCTCTGGGTGTTTGTTGACAGTGCAGGAGCAGAATATATGAGCCCACAACATGTCGAGTCACATCTCTCTTGTCCGGTCCAAAAAGCCCCAAACTATATATTATGACACAAATAATGAATAAATAATCAAAGTGAACATGAGGCTGAAGCTGATGACCGTGTGGCTCCAGGGGGCGCTAACGAGTATCCAGAGGGTTTCTAAACAGAGGTACAGGGACCCACTGGGGCACGTGGAATATTTGTCTATGATTTCCCCTCAAGGTAAGAACAGACTTAAACCAGAGCGGAGGAAAATCTGTTTTTTATATTTACGAACAACTGAGATTATTGAGCCTAGAAACAGAAGGAATTAATGAATGAATATTGAAACTCCCAGGGCCCCAAGCTCCCAGGGCCCCAAGCTCCCAGGGCCCAAGCTCCCAGGGCCCCAAGCTTCCAGGCGCCCAAGCTCCCAGGGGCCCAAGCTCCCAGGGCCCCAAGCTTCCAGGCGCCCAAGCTTCCAGGCGCCCAAGCTCCCAGGGCCCCAAGCTCCCAGGGCCCCAAGCTCCCAGGGGCCCAAGCTCCCAGGGGCCCAAGCTTCCAGGGCCCCAAGCTCCCAGGGGCCCAAGCTCCCAGGGGCCCATAAATTAAACCGAAACTAAATATGTCTTTGTAATTATGAGAGTGTAGCCCATGTACGGAGCCAAAACGCCCCGTCTGCTGTGGACCGAACTCACTGGACCCCCAAACATCCGCCACTACAGCCCCGCCCCCCGATCATGACCCAGTATCCCCGGGCACTCAAGGGTTAAACATGCCCCGCTGTCTTTAATTCCCTCCCCTGCCACACGAGGGGGGAGGACGCACACACACACACGGAGCAGACACGCCACACTCCGCGGAGGCTCCACGCGCACGCTGCTCTGCTTTTGTTGTTCTCGTTCGACCAGCCCCAGCAGACTCTCCCGACCTCTCCAGAGACTACAGCCCGACACCCCAGCCCCATCGCCCGGACTACCGCATCAAGAACCTCCGCTTTTACTCCAACTTCTCCTCCGCGCCTAAACGGTGAGTGCGCACGGTTCTGTTTGTGAAACGGAGATCGGTGACAGACTCGTGGAACTTTACGCAGAGCAGCGCGTGAACTTTTGTGGAGTGTGTGGATGAGCTCCTGATGATGTGGCGTCGGTGTGTCCAGAAAACATCAGCGGGTTGTGTTTGAGTCGTGGCGTGTTTGTGAAGCTCTGGGTGTGATTGATTGAAACTGAACACAGCAGTTATGGGGGTCCTGGGGTCTCCGGGAGCCAGACAAGAACGCTCACACACACTTTGAGTCGCGTGTGGGTGACTGTATCAGGGTTAATGTGGGTCAAAACCGCCATTAAATTGAGCGTGTGCCTTGTATGTGACTACCAGTGGCGGATTTAGAGATGTCCGGGGCTCCAGGTGAACATGGGGCAGGGGGCCCTCTGAATTGGGCCCCACCATAAGTTTTTCGTGATTGTCAGGAACCAGGTGTTCTAACGGGTCGAGCCGATTCCTCCGTGGTAACTGTTTAGGGTCAGGGTCATGGTTAGGGCCATGGTTAGGGTCAGGGTCATGGTTAGGGTCAGGGCCATGGTTAGGGTCACGGTCATGGTTAGGGTCAGGGTCATGGTTAGGGTCAGGGCCATGGTTAGGGTCAGGGCCATGGTTAGGGTCATGGTTAGGGTCATGGTTAGGGTCATGGTTAGGGTCAGGGCCATGGTTAGGGCCATGGTTAGGGTCAGGGTCATGGTTAGGGTCAGGGCCATGGTTAGGGTCACGGTCATGGTTAGG
>JAVQKC010006708.1:0-21822 GCA_036025475.1 Philypnodon macrostomus
GAGAGCAATGAAACTTGGTACAGTGATTCTCCACAGTGTACCCAACATAAAATATTATTATGACCCCGCCCTACAACAAACAGGAAGTCGGCCATTTTGAATTGAAATTGTGAAGTCAGATATATTTGACAGCCTCTACTTTGCCCGATTAGGTTCGAACCTGAAACACCTAATGACCCCCTGGCCCTGAACACATCTGACTAATATGATGGCAGTTACCTCTATAGCGCCCCCTATAGTCTGAAAGAAGGATGTCATTTTATGGAAATTTACAAAATTTGGCAAAAACATTCTTCAGAAACATCCAGACAAATCAAAAAAGTCAAATAGACCCTTCCCATGTTTGTCTCGGTTTGGGGGCGGGGCCTCTTAATTGCTTGTTAACAATATAAAAGCCCTTAGAAATCACACAATGTCTGATTAAAGTGCTCGTTGGTGCCATAGCATTTGTGGCGGACATGGGGGCGTTTCACTGATATAGATCACACCACAGACTGTAGTAATGAGGCATATTATATACATTATTCATGTCACATGGACACACTTATTATTAAAAAACTATTAGTAATGCATCTTAATGTAAAACTCTCAAGATGCCCTAAGACCTCTGTCTTCATATTTCATCTTTTTGTGGAGAAGCACTTCCTCTGAGCTGTTCGATGCTGTTGTGGTGTTTATAAATGCCTCCTGACTCTGTTGTGTCTTAATTATTCTCATTTCTTCTGCACCTCCCCTGCCCACATACCTTTTATAAACACTAATTACAATCTGTTTTCAGCATTTAGAAAAATAATGATGAGAGCATTCAGTTTTACTAAAATGAATGTATGTACAGTGCATCATACTGTTGCCCATATATTTCCTGGAGCCACACACTATATAGATACATTATGTAGAAATGGCCTGTGTGTACCCAGGTGCATACTTGTGGATGGAGTGTTTTGCTGAATGTTAAAATCCCCTGCAGCCAATGTGGTCCTCTGTGGATGCTCAGAATACAGATAGTGCATGTGTGGGTGTCTTACACAGTCTTTCCCCATTTCATTTCCAGAGTTTTATGTGCTTGCTGAGGTTGAAGAACATTATGCAATGCATATGAGAGGATCCTGCGTGGAAAAAGTGCTATTGAGGCAAGTTTGGAAAAATCATTTTAAAACCGCTGCTTACTGCATGTGTTAGATAATGTCACAAAAATCAAGTCACGGAAAAATGTTTATTTATTAGTGCCTACTTAATTAAACGTGTCAGACTAGTTTTGTCGAACTCTTGGTCTGATTGTGACTTGTCTAAATAGATACTCTTTGATCTAAAGAACGTTTTTGACCTATCCACCTGTCCAGTGGCGCTTCTTGACACAAGGTCAGCAGAACATACGTATGTTAATTTCTAATAACTTTTTTCCCCATTTTGGCCTTGCCCTATATATGACAGTAGTACTCTATCAGACCTGTGATCACAACAGATTAAACAGTGTACAATAAAAGACCTTGTCAGCAACAGTTATTTATTTCAGGGTCCCCAATGTACAGCAGTTGCATTTTCTATTAAGACAACGTTCTTGCAGTGTTGTTAGGGAACTCAGTCACGGTTGCTAAGGAAGTGAAAGATGTGCGGTTATCTGTTTGTCAGAGGGAATGGTTGGCCTTCACTCGAGAGAGCACAAATGTGGAAATGCATCAGAATTAGAGAAATGACAATTGAAAGACAGAAAAGTAAGCACAGCGGTAGAGGCTGTCAAAGCGTGGGAGGAATAAAATTATACTGAGGTTGTAAGAAACCTTTTTGTTAGAATATTTAGTCCAGCTGGGTTTCTTCTTTACAGTGACTCAAAACTAAGGATGCACAGATATATCAGCTCAACTTTGGTAGATTCATAAATACATTTAAAGCAGTTATTTACATAGATGTAGACAGTTTCAAAAGACATAGCATATACTAAAACATGGTTACAAAATCATCGTCATCAGAATAATTCAATCAATCTATAATCTATATCTTATAAAGAACTTTTCATACATTTAAAATGCATAACCCCACACCCTATCACCACACACACACGCACACACACACAGATCTATTGATGTATGTCGACCAGACCACAGCCACCAGGACACTGACAGGCATACGGGTGTGAGCAGACACACCGCCCAACGGGCCAGTACCACGGACAGCACCTCCCGCAGCCATGGCCGATACAACCCCCGGTGCAGAGGGCTCCTTCTGAGGAACACTGGAAAATAAAAACATATAGAAAGATTATAAATAAATAAAATGTCCCTAAAAAAATCAGAATCAAATCTCAAACAAGATAAAAGTTCTATATAAAGAACTGATTTCATAATAAATAAATAAATAAAAACAAAGAACCAGGTTAAATGAAATGTCCCTAATAAAATAATGAATATTAAGTAAAAGGCAGTAAAATAAATATTGGTAAATTGGTAATTGAAATATTGGTATTGGCCAAGAAATTAAATTTTGGTGCATCCCTACTCAAAACAATTGCAAACACATAAACAGTTTAATCTCAAAAGGCCATGCTTCAGCCATAATGTAGAATAGTCCCATGAGCAGCTTTGTTATCTGAACCCAATGTAATTTCAGTCAGTGTTTTAGGTGCTAATTTTAATGAGTATCTCTGTGTTCCTGTTTTTAAATTAAATCAGTGTGACACAAGGAAGTATGTGAGGGCATTTTCCCATCAAGTGTGCTAAACCAGCCAGATGTTTTGGTTGATTTGAAGTTGTTAATTATTATACATGTCTTTTCCACTAACACCTTTTAATATTTTAAAAATTTTACTTTTCCAGGCACCTTAATCTTTACAGTAAATTATTTATTCCCTCCAGACAGTCACACATTGTTGGTATGCTACATCTTTAGCCCCAGCTGCCCTGAGACATGGCAGCCATACTGTGCCACAGTAACACACTACCACAAGGATTTAAAGGCAGTATAAACCAGGTACAGTGTTCACACTGCCAACTTCCTGGAGACTGGGTATCCTGGTATATCTCCTGAGCCAATTTCTAAATGTAACTGTTAATAAATAGAAACTGAAAAGTATCCCTCAAATCTTATGGAAAATCTGTTTAGTGCTACAAAGTCAAGTCAGCTTATATACACACAAACTAGTCCCAGGCTTGGGTGTAACTTACACAGGATCAAGATGATGAGCAAGTTCGGACACCTCACTCTGCTTAATCAGTATGTGACTCATACAGTATTTAACCGGAAAATACCACACTGTAGCTCCGACCATACCAGGCCAACTTCTTTTGAGTAATCCTGCAGCAAATGGATGAGTGAATACTGTATGCTCACCCTTATTGAGCTCAGCCAAATGCTTGTCTTCCCACCTCGCCGCAGAAACCCCAGAAATGGTGCCTCATCCTTCAGACATTCCTGTCTGTGGAGCTGGTGAACATTGATGCTTTTATACACATTCCTGGCATCACAGCACAGGCAAAACATAAGGGTGGGCTTTCTAAAAACCTGCTACACACGCTTTGCCACATACTGTAAGAAACTCCTGTGGACAAGGCTCCTATTGATAGATATAGAGAGCCCCTGCAGTGGGGTATATAGGGACAGGCTGCCATTCATTTTACCAGGTGCATTCAAAGGGTCTATATTATGTTTTCTCCTCTGTTTTCCTATACAAGCCATGCCAACTTGCTAATGCAAACAATGGAAAGTTGTGTTTTTAGCTCCTGAGAAGGTTAACGCTTCAGGGTATAGAATTACACAAGCATCCATAAATGAAAAAGAAATTATGTTTTTGACCAGGAAAAAAACATATAACTCCCTTTAGAAACGTTGTATAAAAGACAGCCTTGAGAATATGGACATAGCAGATGGTTGAAGATGAAGAAAAATGCATGGTCATCAGTAACTTCCAGGTGCATTGAAAGTATAACAATAGTCCCTTGCCATTGCATTGGCTCGGGCCTAATAATCTCTGCACAGCTGTATATTTGAAGGCTTAGTAACATACAGCACAGCCTTCATAACCCTATAATCTTTGCTTTATATTTTTGTTTGGAAACTTTGATTAAAGTCACTTTTAGTTGTAAAAATGACAATTTTGCATTGCCTTAGTCCACTATCCCACTGCAGCTATTCAGGGTTAGAAAGTTAAAAAGTTCACAAGCTCAGTTCAAGGGCACACTCAAGCTGAAAAGAAAAGTCTGCCTGTCCCTAAGTGGCCACAGTAGTGTGAGTGTGCATTAAGCTTCTGTTGGAGGAGGAACTTATAAATGAATCATATTTATATAAATATTTATGTTCGCTGTACACATCGACTGACATAAATGGGATGTGTTGACCTGCTGCACTGGGACCAATTATCCATAAACTATGACTTAAAGAAATCAAAATAATAGTTGTAATGATTTCACCTCTTCTGTTTTATATATGTGCATCTGTTTTTTAAATGTAGAGACCTTAAGTACATACAGTATGTTCCTATAAGGTTTGGATAAGATCATATATGCTTTGTGATATACATGACTTTGTTTAACCCTTTACTCCTTCCTTATTTATTTATTATTACTTTACATGACATAAGATGATACATTATTTTAATGTCACCGATGACGTCACATTCTTGGACTAACCAAAATGGCAGTTTTAATCTCCTCACTTCACTTAGTCCATTCTTCTTAAAATCATTAACTCGTATACTTTTTGGTACATTGTATTGTCATTATATAATAACATGGTCAAATAAACCTTCACCATTAAGCTCAATTTGATAAAGGAAATAAAACCTTCTTTTATCAGGTTTATCTTAAGTACATTTCTGTCAAACAGACACATAATGTTAAAAGCAGTTAAGTTCATATTTGGCCACTGAGTCCAGGCCTGAACTTTTTCCATCACGAGTAAATTTAGTTTGTTATCTCACTTTTGTGTCACAGCCACAGGATGCATGTTGGGCGATGGGTGTGGTGACGATGATATCACACACGCACACGCAGTACAAAGTGGTTCACAGGTCAAACAGCTCTGTAGGGATTCAACTTTAATGTGTCGTTATTGGTGTAGTCTATGTGTCTTCATGATGATTTTTATTTTGCACAATGACTATTCTAAAGATACTGGTAGGTTGATTTATTTAGTGACCTCAACACCCGCCCCACCTCCACCTGGGTCTTGTTCTTATATTATACAAGTCAGCATTTGAACCAACATAATGAAGCTATATCTATATACTTTACTACTATACTATTATTATGCACGCATGCGCACTCATGCATACACATACACACATATGTACATACATACACACAAACAACAATCAATACAAAGTGTAAATATATCATACGATGTGTAATTTTATTCATGTCAACATACATTATGTACAGGACTTGGTTCGGTGCATACACGATATTAAATATATATATTTTATGATGATTTATTTCCAGATTAATTCATAAATCTTAACACAGTTGAGGAGTAAATTTAAGGATAAACAAATAGTTTCCCACATATTTAGATATGCAAGTACGGTGTAAGTAGGGGTACTGATGTTAAATTATTAACATAGGCTACATAGGTTAAGACCTAGAGTTTTATTTTCTTCTAAAATATTATACTGTCATTATATTTGTGTAAAAAATTTACATGATTCCAAAATAAAGACATATCTTGGGTTTCCTGAAGTGTAATATGTGCACCAGTCTGATGTTGGTGTTTGTATACTGTGACTCCTGAACACAGTTAAAGCATGTTGTACTTGACTATTCATCGCAGACATGGTGCAGCACCAGATGGCCCTGTCAGCAGCAGCCTGGGTTTTATGGTTAGCCTGGAAAATTACCATCATCAAAACCAATCTGAGGCCACCATCCGTCTCTTGATACTGCAGCTCTGCACAATATCTGCCCTGCTTTTATTTGTTCGTGTCAACACTGTGCTGTGCCTTGGTTGGGGATGTTGAGGTTTCTCTGAATGGTGGTGGTGCCAGTGGTGCAAGTAAAGGGATAATTATGGTTTTTATGTTGGTTGGATGAAGCTCGCTGCAGACAGAGGCCCTAGTGCCCCATATTTACTGTGTGGACCTAGTTATGAAACCTAAAGTGGGAAGTGACTTGTCACATTGTCTTACTGAAATAGTCTGTGATATTTTTGTACTTTCAAAAACAAAACACATTTTATGAAGCTAGGTTGAGCAGTGCAAATTTGTATCTTGAACAATATAAAGAATTTTGATTATGTCATAATACTGGCAAATGGAATATTCATATTCAAGAACACACATATCGCAATATTTAAAGTTGGGTTAAAATTAGTACTGTCAATTGATTATTTTTTTAATCAAATTTATTTTAATACATATCAGATTTGCTTTTTTGTGATTTTTTTTATTTTTAATTTTTTTTTATGTGGGACCCCATATGGAGGTATCACCCCTAACCCCCTAAAGCTTCTATCGCTGCCCCTGCTCCAGCTGCAGTGGTCGAGTCAGACAGACACAGCGATATATCGAAGTTTGTAGTATGCCTTTTACGAGCTGAACTGTCAATATTTTTTTGTAATTTATGTCATTCTCCACCATGCTTATATCTGCTGCTCACTCTCTGACTGCAGGCTGCAGTTTGGACAGGGTCACATTTGCTACGGCCCACTTTCTCCCTCCGCTCTACTCTACGCTGCTCGTTCAAACAGGAGGATGTCGCCCAAATGCGAGTTAATTGATCAATAACGCGTCAATTATTTTGGATTTTCGCATTAACTCTGTTAGGCCTAGTTAAAATGCATTACTATTCCTATATTCCATATTCCATGTTTTTCTCATATGGTGCAGTCCACGGATTTCTTTATGGCTAATCTCCATATGTGACATTTTAAAATCATTCAAGTGCTTTTAAAAAAAAACATTTGAGGTCAAACTGCAATTTTCATTTCTACTTTGTATCTTTGCCACATCTCAAATGAATGAAAGCAAGTGTGTCCTCACCCGCACTTCTTTTATCCATTATGAGCAGTGGCATTTGAAGCTATAGGCTCAGGCACTAGCATCCTGTTGTTATAGGTTTCAGCAGCTCCTACTGGTGAATACAGCTAATTCAATCCCCATAGATGGTACAGGAGGAGACTTAATCTAATCTAATCTAATCCAGCTCGGTGCATTGCTCTACATACATCATCTGTTTATTGACAGTGTCTGTGTAACCCTAACTCCCTGTTAATACCACAGAAAGCACTCTTGTTTGGTCTTGTTTTAAAATATGTTTTAAAGTCAAATTGAATCAGCAAATAATGAAATAAACATGTTTTACAATACAACATATTCCCTTCTGGAGCAGCCAAAGCAAACATAAGCACCTCAGTAGTGATTGATTCGGCATAAGTTTTATGTCAGGCACAACCTTCTCCATTTATCCAGAATTAGGACTGGCACAAAGAGTTGGCTTGGACTTGGATAGAATATACAGCATTTCTATATATATACATATAACAAAATGAATCTTAAAGTTTGTCCATATACTCATGCAGTGACCAATAGGTAGGCAACATTTGTATTGAAATGTGAACAGTACTTTTCTGTTCCTTACTAAATTCACTGTGAGGTAGTTGCTGAATGATTTATGGGGCTGTTGACCTTTCACATGAAGCTGTTTTTTGTGTATTGTAGGGCGAGAAAAGAGCTATTCTGTGTGCTTTACAGAGGTCACTCTTTGTCTTGTGTTTTAAGATAATTGAACAGCAGCACAAAGACGGCCATAAATGCCTTCTCAAGAAGAAAGTGGCCCGTCTCTTTGCTGTACATGAAAAGATGTCTTAATTTAAACTGGCCAGTGTTTTCATCTGGTCTTGCAAATGTAGCGTAAAGCATGAAGTCATAAATGGTTACTTTGGTTCTGACACACACAATCTGCCTTTCACTAAAACCACTTCAAAAGATTCACAAACAGTCGATACTGTAAATGAATTGTACGCTATTGGCAAATATTAGCCAAGAGAAAGTCTAGATTGTCCTTAAATGCCTGTTTGTGTAGAGTGTCTTGTTTTTTAAATTATAATATGGATAGAATGGCAACGATCCAACAAACTAACATCTTTCCAATACAAACATACTGTACGATAGCTCATGTTTGATAAATGCAAAGATGACTCAGACTTTTGATAGCCTGGTAACTATTGTATATCATGTCTCTATTTGCTCACTTAGAAATCAATATTGACTTACGTATATTACTCACCGTAATTAGTGTGTATTGGTGGTCAAATACAAAAAGTCATCCGCTCTCGCCGTCTCAAACCAATTTTTTTAATAGAATATATATATATATATATATATATATTGTAGCATTTTTATAAAAACAACAGAATTCAGTAGTCTAGACGTCCTGTCTAAAGTTTCTAACAGCCCCAACAGAAGTAGCACTGAGCACGGGCGGTGATAGCAGCATTGGTGGCTTGGGGCAGTAGCTTCATGTGGGGCCCCACTTATAAAGAATTCAGAAAAAAAGCTCAATTTAAAATTAATTGTGATTAATCTGATTAAAAAAATAGATTGTCAGCACTACTTTATAGACAGTTCAGTAATATAAGGTCTATTGTGGGAAACTGTGCCTACTTTCACTTTTTCTGAAGCACACCCAAAGTCTCATTTCTGGCTACGCCACTGATGTAACTCTGGCTACGCCACTGATGTAACTCATTCACATCCTTTATCTTAACAATTCAAAATAGTCAGGGCTCCTCATAGACGTAACACTCAAGCTAACCTCCCTCTCTTTTCTCATCACTATGCTGCTGTTGTTTTTCTAAAGCCGTGAACTGCAAGCGCTCTGTATTTCTTAGCTCCTATTTCTCTCGCGACATCATCTCCTGTTTTCGTTGACACCGGGACCTGTGCGTTCTTGTCTCAGCTGCAAACACACACAGTGACGTGGGTTGGGTTTTGTGAGACTCCTCTAGTGACGCCAGTTTACAAGGCTGATATGCGACTCTTTCAACTGCAGAAAGAAAGAGTTGGCAGTCAAGGCAGCGTTTTTGAGCAATTCATGTCCGCTCACTGAGAGACGCAGATTCATTGAGGCGTACTTCCCCGGACTGTCCTCCTCCTACTTTATTGCACCACAGCAGCTACAAGTCTCTGCTGTTCACCATGGTAACTTTAGAGTAGGAACTAAAAAATGACCATCACAGATCTGGTAATTCACTTCTTGCTGTGTCAAATATACTCTTTAGGACCACTCTTCTCTTTGAGGTACAGCATCACTTTAGACTTTAGACCTCTTTAGTTGTTTTCAAAATTAGTTACCTCTGCCAAGGATGTAATGTCTTTGCTCCTGTTTGTCTGTAAGCAACTTTACGCAAAAACTACTGAACAGATTTGGATACAATTTTCAGGGAAGGTAAGGAATGATACAAGGAACAATTGATGACAATTGGTGATCCAGATCACCGTCTAGGATTTTTTTTAAAGAATGCAGCTTTAATAAAAATACTCCACTGATTTGGATAAGGACAGAAATTACACAATGACCAGTTGATTACATTTTAGGAGTGATCAGTGGAAATGTGCTGCCTTGGCGGAGGTCTGCGCGTTCTAGTCTTCAACAGCGGTCCTCAAACATATACTTAGTGGTACTTAAAACTGCAGTACTGGGACTTGAATTTGACCTGATGTGAATCTGCTTTGGGACTGGTTTAGACTTGGTTTATTCCCAATTTATGCTAATTTTGTTCAATTTACTGGTACTTGGACTGACACCAGTTCTGAGGTATTATTTGGTTTCACTTATATTACTTACTTACTGTATATACTTTTCAGTTCAAGTGCACTTGGAGATAGAGTTTATTTATGACCTCTCCAGTTTAGTAATGCATTTCTAGCCTGTCCCCTCCACTTTATGTTTAGCGCTATACTGAAAAATGTATAATTCTGTTCATCTGACAAGATTTACAAAAGTAAACATGTTATGTCCAAACAAACCAAAAAATCTTGAGTCCTGGTTGAGTCTTGGTTTAGTCGTACTGAAGTCTGGGGTTAGTCATTGATACATTTTTATTCACATCTGACTAGAAAACTGCGTCTGCTAGAAAGTAAATGTAATCCAAATATTCCAATTTAGTTTTTACTGTGACTTCGGGGCACGCACCACCAGTGAATATAATAAACAGGTGTGTAGAGTACGTACTACATGCTGTTTTCCCTCATTTTATTGCACAGGGCGTCTGGTGCAGTTGCCATGTGAACTACAAACATGAAGCTGCACAGCACACACTAAAACAGCAGCTTTAGCATCTACAGGAAATGAGGTTTCTATTGACAGCAGTACGAAGTTCATGTTGTTTTCTATTGAACTTCAAACCACTGTCTCCCTGTCTTCGTAAATGAATATGAAGAGCTTTCGTTAGTTACAATCCCATCTTAAAACTACTACTACTACTCTGTGTTATCTTTTAATCAAAGATTTTATTATTTTATTCAGTTACAGTCTTTTTTTTAGAAAATAATGCTATCATTGATAGAGTCCAGTCTGGCTTCAGATCTGGTAATATAACTTAGTGTTGATGCAAAAAACCCAGTTTTATTAGCGGTGCTAGACCATACAGCTGATACTGTTGACCATTCCATCCTCATTGCACGTCTATCACAGGACCTAAGTACCCAGGGCAGCTCTAAATTGGTTTCAGTCCTACTTAATCAATAGACATAGACATTTTCTGTAATGTTCAGTGATATCTCCTCCCTTCAAGCCCCTCTCTCTTGTGGAGTGCCACAGGGCTCTATTCTCAGTCCACTCCCTCTTCTATTATTGCTAAACACAACCCATGTTTTCACTGTTACACTGACGATGTCCAGATTTATTTGCCCATAATGTGCAATGACAATAATGCAATATCCTCTTTATCCAACGGTTTAGAGGATATAAGGATATGTCCCAGAAATGTCTATAACTCAATGAGTCAAAAACTGAGAGCATTATTTTCAACACTGGTTTCCCAAGCATTTCAACGATAAACTCTGGTCCCTTTCCTTTATTGTTTCAAACCTGCTGTCAGAAATGTTTGGGTGTTATTTTTGATGAACGTGAGCTTGACTCTGTCGTCAAAGCCTGTCAAAACCTTTTCTTTCACAGCAGGCACTGTGACGGGCAATCCATGCTTTTATCAGCTCCAGACTTGATTACTGTAACGCACTATACCTTGGCATCAATCAAACTTTAATAATCAGCCTCCAACTCCTACAAAAGCTGGTCTCCTTCCCCACATTCCTCGCCACCTGTCTCCAATTCCTCCATTGGCTACCTGTACGCTTTAGGGTTGATTTTAAACCTTTAATTTTTGTTTTTAAATGTTTGCATGGCCTGGTACCAGCATATTTATATGACTCTCAACCTCCTCCGCTGTGGTCATCTGCTTTATTCCTGCAGTTGTAAAGTTGTTCATTTTTCTATCTGCATCAACATGTAATTACAACGATCTTACTGTAAATCATACTGTAAATGACAAGAGGTGAAGATCATTCAGATGAAAAAGTCACAAAGCAGAAGACACTGGTTATGTTTACGATACTGCAGATAGATGCTGTATGTTATTGTTGTGTTTACCTTTTATAGAAGTATTCTAAAAAACAATAGTAACAATAGTAATAAAGGGTCATAGTTATATCAAACTGGAAAGTAATGGCTCCATTTATACTATATGCCTTTATGTGCATTTCTGTTGTTGTCATTGTTGCTGTTATCTTATCTTCTTCCCTGTTAATGTAGTTTTGTCATAATATATTGTACTGTTCCTTTTAGTAAATTGCTCTTGTTTTTCTTTGACCACAGGTGTGCTGTTCATCCTGCCCAGTAGAGTGACTGTGCTGCTGGGTTGCATTCTGCAGTGTCCCAGTGGGATCTCTGATGATGGCCTTTGTTGGTGCCCTGGCCTGATGCACTTCTTTCCCGTCACTGTCTCTCCTCCCCTTCCTTAAAGAGCCCTCCCTCCTCCACCCTTTACTCTTGTGTCTCCTTGTCCTGTGGCTTATTACTCAAACCCACTGGAGGTAGCAACCAGACAGTAGCTGGCAATGGATGAAGCACATTGACTTGGCAACACCATTTGGACTACAGAGAACTAAGAAAAGAACATTAGAGAGGAGACAAATAAGAAGTTTGGGACAGCAACAGTGGGAGAAGATTCACTTACAATGGCGGATTAAGAGGAAATCTCAATTGAACCCCTATGACCTAGCAAGGGTTTTTTTCCCGGGAATCTTCAACTTTGAGAACTTGGCGGTGGATTTTGTTATCAGCTACTATGCATCTATAACATAACAGCAATGCCGGCCAAGGGGAAGTACCTGTTGAATGACCAGGAGCTCAAAAATGAAGCTTTATACCGTAAATTCTCCTGCATCAGCCAGTATCAGCCGCTGGTGCTGCTGCTGGGCTTGTCCATGCTGTTCTGTATGATCCTCCTCATCCTTTTCTTCGCCCTGGGACTGGTAGGTCTCTTTATTCAATAAACACTGCATTTTAACAGATTACATTCAGTTTTATGGGATATAGTCAATGTTATGATGATTTGATATAGTTTTTACAGAATTAATTGAATTGTGGGTGTTTCTGCACAGGATCAATAAATGTTACCTTATGTCTAGTTGGAGTTCATTTTGAAAAATTATAACAATAGTAACATTAAGGTTCAGATGTGTCACTTAGCTTAAGTTGTCTCCAACAAACATATAGAGTTGAATACAAACCTAAATGAAATACAACTATTTAAACAAAGTACAGAAGAATGCAGCAACAGATCTTTTGATATCACACCATGACACTGAACATACACTTCACCACTACTGGAAAAACACAGATGCACTTAATTACATTAACTGTGGCGGATAAAGGAAGTTGAGAGATGCAGCGATAGAAAAATAACAAAAATCCCCTTTCTTTCACATGAATTGGCTCTTTTACTTAGAATTTAAACAAACAAAAATGTATGAACTCTCAAACAAATTAAAAAACTACTGTGGAGTATACATGTAATGGATGTGTAAAAAAGAAACGAGCCCATACATAAGGACTAAGTGCATGTCTGTACATGAAATTTGACTAACAAATTAGTTTTCAGCTTCAGTTTTCAGTTAGATGAACATCAGGGACAATTACAAAACTGAAAAAATAATGAGGTCTTTTCTGTAGTGCTGTCAAATTACAAGCTGCGCACTGCTGATCAAAATGAGCTCTTTGGCCAATCTTTCCAAACTGAATTAAAAGAAACAAACAAAAAGCGAAAAGGCAAAACCATAATACAGTGATTACAACAATGTAGTTGTCAAGACGCCAGAGCTAAATTGAGCCCTGATGGTGACAGGAAAAGGCAGGAACCATGTTGACCATTTTTTGGGCAGTCCCACAGTCAAATCATTCATGTACTGAACTGACAGCTTCTGTCACGGCAGGTTATATTACTTTCCTCTGCTGGAAAAACCATCACAACCTTGTGTTATTGACCTATGCTATACTCATTACTCTAATTTCAAAGAATGGTAGATTAGGGCAGATAATGTAAAAGGTCTACATGACATTTTGCTAGTGATGCACAGATATATCGGCTCAACATCGGTATCAATGTTTACAGGTATCGAACCTGTACAGATGTCTGTTGTTCTAAAGGGATCATTTCTATTTGTTTAGAAACAGACAGAAAGGGAAGAACCATGGAACTTTAGAGTGACAAAATGTAATAAAAATCATTATTATGGACTAATAAATACATTTAAAGCAGTAGTTTCCAGAAACATAGTAAAACATACTAAAACATGTTTACAGAACATTGGCATCGGTGTAGGCCAAACTGGTAGTTAAAATATTTTGACATTTTGGGATAAATTTAGATAAATATCAAAAGAAAGTCCCCGAAGTTTATGACCCCACCCTACACCCCACCCTGAAGTTCCTTTACTGCCAATATTACAGTAATATTATTTTAAAGAACCCCTGTTCTGCCAAAATGTCTATTTAATGTAGCTATTCTGTTTTGATTTGTATAATAAGCAGCCCTCAAAATGAACTTTTTATATTTAAAGTAAGCCTGGTCTGATAATTGTGATGGTGCTGAGTTTTGACAGTGCTAAAGTTGTATAATGATGTTGGTAAATGCAAAGGAAAGACTTGGTGCCTTTTAAGGGTTCAGCACCAGTGTCAGGAGCTCCAGTGGGCTTACATAACTCCTCTTCACTCTCAGGCCACCTAATGAAGAGCAGCTCTGAAAAGGAAACTGGCTTTTGGATAAGTGGCACTCTCACCACCTGCCCCAGCGTTTGATTGGACACTAGTTTGCCACTATAGCTCTGACCTGCTAGCAATAGATGTAATTGGTTAGTTATTTTAAAGTGGAAGTAGGAACAAGCAGTTACAGAAAATGTTCATTTTGATTTCACATTTTAAATATCCATGCAATAATTGTCAAAAAGTTATAATAAGCTTCACATTAGTTATAAAACTGCTTGTTCAAAATAGTTTAAATAGTAAGTCTCAAGCCCATAAAATCTTTTTTTAATCTTGTGATTATGGTATGTTTTTTATTACATAAGAAATGTTATGTTTCCTGAGTATGGGTATCAAGTTTGAATCTAGCATTGCGACAACACTATCATGCAATACAAAAGTAAAAATAAGTTTTGGGTCGATTCTGTGTAATCACCACAGATCCTATTCTATATATATATCCTATTTATATGAAATAATGATTCTTTACTAAAAGGCTTTGTTAAGACAACATGGAGCACAGTGTTTCAGTTCAGAAGTGCCCTTTTGCTGTGCTGCTGCCATGGTAACCAGAAAGCTCTACATACAATGCAGAGAGATGGCCTTCTCCAAGCACCAATCTATTAAGTCTGACTTTGTGGGACTGTCTCACTGTTGTTGCTCTTTTAACCCTTTGTTTTCCTCCTTTCAACATTGAGTTTTTGTTTTCTAAAACAAAGTAAACCAGAGGTTTAGTGTACACATTAGCTGTGCATACACATTTCACTGGTTTAGGTTGTAGGCATGAAACAATATTGATGATGTTAACGATGAAAAAAAAGTAATGTCACACAAATGTGAATTTTTTAGTGCCTATGGCCAACATGTGGTTTGTAAAATTGAATGGTCTTGAAATCGTGGAAAATTCAAGGAAAATATATGCATTAGTCCTACACTGATTTTCTGGTGCTATGTTCTTTAAAACTTTACCAGGCTATTGGAATCCACTTGTGATTTACATTGTCAAACATGCCCAGTTCTAACAACTGTGGCCTTTAGTCAGTGTGTCTGTAATAAAGTGTGTTTATTGTTTTTGTCTCCTGTCACCGGTACAGAGCGCAGAGAAACACTATGCCTTTGTGAGTGTGGTGAGTGCCAGCCTGTGTGTCTTTCTGACCGTGTTTCTGTTAGTCTGTACGGACGCGCTCTCACAGCGATGGAGGCGTCTGCTGGGGCTCGTCATCTGGACCACTCACCTGTCCATGGGATATACCTTCATTTTCAGTGTGCCCATCTTTCTGCCATGGGATCAGGTAAGCTAATATCATATTTGTTCAAAATGGGTGAAAAGGGATTATTCGAATAGCTACAGTATATTGGTAGAGACTTTACTAATGTTTTAGATAAGTTGACTAACAACACATGAACAGCAAAGGTGATACATTTGCACCAGAAAAATCAAACTACATGAGTTTTTAGTCCATACATTTGTTGTAACAGCGAACAATAGTCAAATTAGATATTTATACTGTATAAAAATCAGTATATATCAATTATATATCTTTCAATTACTCTTTTGTGTTTGTATTTTCAGGTGCCTTTCTTCCTCTTTATCATCTTCACTGTGTACACAATGCTGCCGTTCCAGCTGTGGCATGCTGTGGTACTCAGTATAGCTTCTTCAGTCTCACACATCCTTGTCCTTACACTTCGACTCACCATTTACAGCAGTGACCCCCATCCTTACCTTGCCAACCAGGTGATGCATGTTATGATTTACTGTTATTGCAATACTTTCAGAAATAACATGTTGATTTTGTCTTTTGTTTTCATAGCTGGTGTCCAATGCATTGGTGTTTCTTTGTGGTAGTGTGGTGGGAGCCTTTCATAAAGTCTTGATGGAGAAAACTCTGAGGCAGACTTTCCAGGACACATTGAGGTGCCTGAGCATGCGCATGAAGCTGGAGATTGAGAAGAGGCAGCAGGTCAGTGCACTCGGTTTTTCACTAGGTGGTTGAACAGGTCATTTACTAGGTAGGCTGGCGGTTCAATCCGTACTACTACCTCTTCATACTGTTGTTGACGCTTCACCTGTGTGGCCGAAATGGATGCATTGGTGTTTGTGTGATTGTTGTTCAGTATAAAGTATTAAAAAAAAACTGTTATGGCCGGTATGGCTGCCACTTCTCTGTTTGTCTGTCCCTATGAATATTGAACTTAAAACATTATGAAAGCCTTGAGGTCATAAATCACAAAAACAACAGTTGAATCGAAATTCAGCTTACTAGCAGTTTAGGGATATTACATTACATTTAGGACTGAAATATAAGACTAACAGCAATAGTAAATGTATCAAACTAATGCTTATCACATAATCACAGGATATACAGCTTGCCTGTCAAAACAATTGCAGGCCAGTCACAGCTATGAATTGCAATGTGTCTTTTTCGGCTACTTCCTTTCTTAGGGCGTCCTCAGTAGATCATTCATGGGTAATTGAGCTAATGTTTTTATGGCACTGCCCTTTCACACAATTAAGGCTGGTGTTAAAAAAAATACTAAAAAGCAGCTGAGTGAATATAATGTAGAAAAGATTCAAAACTAATAATTTTTATTTTGAAGAATTCAGTGGATTTTTAAAATGCTAAAAAAGTCTAATCATGATAAAATCCAACATAATTATTATCAAATGCTTTCTTAATTGTAGAACCTTCTTTGCATTAAACACTTGCTGACTCATGCTAATTAATAGAAATCTATAATTGACTGTGTGTTCGCAACCACCCGAATCTTCTTCTCACACTGCTGGAGGGTGACAGACATTACAGACAAAATAATGAAAATAGCTTGTCAGTAATTGTTATTGCCATATCCATACGATGTTCATTTGGCTCCGGTCTTGCTTCCGGGCTGGCCTCATGTTGACTCTTTCATGAGCGTTTTCATTTAGACAAACATGCTTCTCAAATTAGATTTACCTCTGATGCATTTTAAATGATCTGCATATTATGCATCTGTGCTGGCTTGCCTCTAATTCAGAAGCATTTAACATTTTGGCCATTTGTATGAACTGTTCCTTAGTAGGAGACACATAATATTTTGACAGTTAAGCTAGTGTGGTCCCTGGAAAGACAGAAAAGAATGATATTACTATTAGCATTTAGTATATATTTGTGTTATAGCCCACAAGGCAAGAACATTTTACAGTACGTTACCATTGTGACATAAGGCCATAGCCCTGGCTTCTAGTTAGTAACTATCTTCAACTGGTTTAATGCCCCAAACCTGATCATTGAGTCTTGTCTGGGATTAGCATGATGATTTGCTCATTAGGGGACAAGCTGGTATGTTTCTGGAAAGACAGAAAGAATTATGTTATTACTAGCTCTTAACTTGTGTTTGAATTTCTGTCTGCCAAAAGAAACAAGGACATAAAGCCGGGTGGAGTGTGCTGTTAAAAGGAATTATATAATGAAGCGTGAAGGGACATATGATATGTTTGATATTTACACACCCTTAAAGCACATAAGGAAACTCATGACACACAGCCATTCTTCTTTTCATGTCTTGTGAAATTGTGGTTGAAATGATCTCTTAGTAGTGGTACAATATGCGCTCACGTGTCCATCTGCCCGTTTATACAAATAGAAAAACAATCATTGACCACAGTAAAGGGTCGTGAGCAACAGCCTACTTAAGTTGATACATAATTATAGGTGTGGCGTCAATGAGGCTTAAACAGGACATTTGTAAAACTGTTTTAACTTTAGTAAGTCTCAGCATAATCAAGAAACACACTACAACAAATATGTTTTGCAGTTTTCTTATGAGTTGCCTCTTCACATTCATATCCTGTTTATTCCATTGTACTTTAAGGACAAAGAAAACTTCTCCAAACAGCTTCTTATATTATACAGATGTTTTCTAACCACAAGGATAATAATAAAGTAAACTCCTGCATTTAAGTATACCATAGACAATACTCCATAATATTAGTTATTGAAATATGAGCTAAAATGTATGTAGATTTTTGCTTGGTTTTCCTAGTTCATCTCTAATAGTGTTTATGATGCTGTTTGCTCACTTTATGTGTCTGTTTAAAGCGTTGTTAGTCGAGACCATTGCATGAATCATTGCAGTCTATTTACATTATTATTGATTGATTATTCTGATTTTCATTGCCTTTTATCAAATGAATTGGTTTAGCTAATATACATTTAAGACATATATACTGGATTAAATGTAAATCTTAGGACACTAGGTTGTATACAGACACATGGGAACAATGTGGAGCCAAGTCTAAATTACAATTATCTAACTAAGTGTGTTTGTTGCATGCAGGAAAATCTTCTGCAGTCTGTCCTCCCGGTCTACATCTCGATGAAGATGAAGCTGGCAATTATGGAGCGTTTACAAGACTGTAAAGATAAGGAAGAGCAACAGCGGCTCGTCAAAGACAACAACTTCCACAGCCTTTATGTCAAGAGGCACGAGAATGTAAGGTATGTATGGAAAACATTTTAAAATCAAATTAACTAATAAACAAGAGCATTTGTCTTCATATTACTGTTAGTTGAGCTATATGTATTTAACAAATCCTATAGTACTATAGAAGATTTGAGGACACACTGTTAGGTTTTCAAAAATATACATGTATTTAGTTTATTTTCATCAATATACAAAAAGTGAGTGTGAAGAAAGAAAATCTAAATCCAGTCATGTGTCCAATGGTTGTTTGCTTCTCACATCTTTGTCTCTTCAAGCTAATTCCAGACAGCCTCAATAATGTTGAGGGGATGTGGAGTTAAACTAGGTGAAGATGTTACAGTCTAGAAGCCAAGGTTGAATATAGTTTGACATATCTGGTTGTTCTTTTAGATCCAGTAATTGAAATTTGAAATATACAACGCAGTTTTAAAGACACCACTTTGTCAAACACAGACAAAGCAGTAAAACAAGAGAAATAATATGACTTTTCTGTCCAATTCTCAACAGTGGAGATTATTATGTGTTTTCAGAGCAGTGACCCAGTTACAGCCCTTTGTTTTACATGGCTTTCATTAATTTAGCTAGTGCTGACAGACAGTGGGTCAGCTTAGACTGAACTTTGGCAGATGGCTCAGCTGCTCATTCTTGTAAATGGGAATTGCATTGCAAGGGTTTTTTCATAATGAGGCACTTGAAGATAGGAATCTTAAAGGGACCCCAATCATGCTAATGTGTACCATGTTGTAATGTTGTAGTCTGGTCAACCAGGAATTTTGTTTAATTAACATTTGTAAGTAATCATGTATGCTGAAGCACTGACATTCTTAAAAGCTGAAAAATATTCCTTTCTACAATAATAAGTGAATAATAATAATAAGTGAATGAAATGATAAAACAATGAAAAATTATTTAAAAAAAAATCTAAAACCTTGAAGACATAACATGGTTTCTTTATAAACCTTTATAAAGATAATCACAGTCCTATTGTTTAGCTGTCGGCCATGTTTGCTGTTCATTTTGAGCCACACTTATTGAATGATAGGCTGCATCCCTAACCCATCTCTATAATTACTTCTGTCAGACTGGTCATTAGCTGCATTGTCAGTCACCTGGCCATTTTTAGTTTTTCACTTTTAGTATGTGGCAGCATGACCGGTCAAAATACAATCTTGCTTGGTTGCATAGAAAATGTGTATTGAACTACCTCTAGCTTGAACAAACCTTTATTTTCTTCACTATCACTAGGTAGGCTCATTGTGCGCCTAATAAAGTGGCCTTCTGTCACTGGTGCCCACCTGCTTCAAGTGCGATGTGTTGTGCATTCACAGACGGTTGTGTGCAGACAGTGGTTAATTTCAGTTGGTCTTTATGAACCAGGCTGACCATTCTCCTCTGACCTCTTGCGTTATAAAGGCACAACAGAACTGTGACTCATTAGATTTTGGACCATTCTGTGCAAAGTTTAGAGGTGGTTTTGTGTAAAAAAAATCCCTGCAGATTAGCGCTTTATTAAATTTTAGACCAACAATCTTCAAACTCACATTTCTTTCCTGTTGCGATGCTGGGCTGTCTTTTGCCTAGCTGCTTTGTCTTCAACATTCCCCATGCATAAATACATTGCATTATACAAGTTTACCTATTAGCATTGTTGTTTTTCTTATTTGCATTTAGATTCATTAGAACCAGGCTTCTTAATATAGATAGATAGAGCTACATTTTAGATCCAGTGCATTTACATGAACAGCATTCATCTCACAATTCCTGAGTCAGAGTCATTGAGACTCATTACATGCTTATGGATTTGGCTCCAGATAAAGCTAGTCAGACATGCCCAGTTTTCCATGGGTCTGGGCCAAATCTACAGCTGTCTCTTAAAGTGCATGGATCTTTCACACACGGTATTACTGTCAAACTGTAGCCTGTCTGGGAAATTTTAATGAGAATTAAATACAGTAAGGCGTAACATAGACAGGGAATTAACTTATATTCATCATCAGTTCAGACTTCTTTAAAAATCAAGGATTATTGTGGGTCAGTGGAGGATATGTGTATATAGTGTAATATTGAATCATTGATTTATCTTCTTTGGCTTATTCTCGTTAGTGACTGGAGCCTAGCCCAGCAACTATGGCCTTAGGATTGTACTTGTACAAACATACACTGATAGACAATCATCCACGCGCACATTTATTTACTTACTGTATTTATACAAAAACGGTATCTATTGGGAAACATTATAATCAACAATGCATGATTTATTCCTATATTTTTTAGCATCCTTTATGCAGACATTGTTGGCTTCACCCGACTGGCCAGTGATTGCTCTCCCAAAGAACTTGTCATCATGCTAAATGAATTGTTTGGCAAGTTTGACCAAATTGCTAAGGTTAGTTACCAGCGTCTTTTATATAGTTTTGATCTCTCTTCTAACCTGCCACTAACACGCTTGTATAAGTAAGTTTATATCTTTATATTCTTCTAGGAAAATGAGTGCATGAGAATCAAGATTCTTGGCGACTGCTACTACTGTGTGTCAGGGCTTCCAGTCTCTTTGCCTAAACATGCAAAGAACTGTGTCAAAATGGGCCTTGACATGTGTGAAGCTATCAAGTAAGTTTGTATAATTATATCGGCGAAAACAGCGTGTCGCCGATATAATGGAATATTATATATATAATATATTATGGAATCACGTTGGTGTTCGTCCGCAGATCCTAGCTGTGAACGCAATAACTCAAAAACGAATTGCCGGATTAGTTTCAACATTTGCACACAGGTGCATACCATAAAGACGCCAAACTGTATCGATTTGGGTACTTCTTCAATGAATATTAATTAAGTAATTAATTAATAACGGGCCAAAACTGTGAATGCCATAACTCAAAAAGTCTTTGCTGGATCTTTTTCAACTGTTGCACACAGGTACATATCATGAAGATGCAGAACTGGATTGAGTTTGGTACATCTTCGATTAATGACAATTAAGTAATTCACGAATTAATGTTTTGATTCACTTTTATTGATCCAATAATCCTGCTGAACATAAACGAGGACTTGTTGTGGCTGCATTGACAATAGAGCTCTCCATGGATTCCATGTCTCCCTCAAGATCTGGTTTTGCTTCTACTCG
>JAVQKC010006710.1:0-16911 GCA_036025475.1 Philypnodon macrostomus
ACAATGAATTACTAAATTATATTTATAGCTTATTTAACATTTGAACTATTATTTATTCACTTATTTTTAACCTTTTAACTGATTTTATCAACAAAGTATTTTAATGACACTTACAATACATTTGCCCGGATCAATGTGACAACATTCACGCGATTTCATTTATGTTCAGTAGGATTATTGGCTCAATAAAAGTGCATCAAAAGATCTATTAGTGAATTATTTAATTGTCATTAATCGAAGATGCACCAAACACAATCCAGTTCTGCGTGCAACAGTTGAAAAAGATCCAGCAAAGACTTTTTGAGTTATTGCGTTCACAGTTTTGGCCCGTTATTAATTAATTAATATTAATTGAAGAAGTACCTAAATCGATACAGTTCGGCGTCTTTATGGTATGTACAAATGTTGAAACTGATCCGGCAATTCGTTTTTGAGTTATCGCGTTCACAGCTAGGATCTGCGGACGCAGATGGTTTATAAGATAACTATATGGTAAAACTAATTTATTTTGTGAAATGTACCATAACAGAAAACAGTAAATACTGGAAGAAACTGTTTAATGTGCAAAGAAAAAAATAACAATTGATCACACTGGTTCTCCCCAACAAAATAATATAAACTTGTAGTGTTGATTGAACCGGCCCAATACCTGCTACATCTGCCTACTTTTAAATGTAATTCTGATCCAGTCAAAGCTACTATAAGAGTATGGATACAGAAAACTCTTGAAACCTTTACTGTAATGTGATTTAAGGTGATGTTCTTCTCTAGTTAGTGTTTACAACTAGTTAGTGTTTTTCCTCCATGTACTGATTAGATTAGGTAGTATACTTTCACATCCCCTCAATGTTTTATTTTTAATTTAATAAAATTTGTATAGTTTTTTATTTTTATGCAGGTTATAGCTCAGATTTTTATTTTATTTTAATGTGGCCCAAACACACCATTGTAGAGATTCAAACCAATAGCATAAAAATGAAAAAATAAGACATGTCAGAAAGGGCTATGTACAGGGATTTTACAGAAAGTAACCACTTGGTCCAACCAAGGTCTGCAGACGACCATCTCTATAGATACAAGGTCTGCCTAATCTATTTCCCTCCAGGCTGCATAAGGCTCAAACTGTATGTACTGCTGCCACCTACTGACAGCAATCAGAAAACCATAGTTTACGTTTGAAAGTGCCTGTAGATCTAGATACACAATACATAGACAAGGAACCATACGCCTTCCTTCATGCAGACTTTATTGATCACATTAAATTAAGAGCCAAAACAAATCAGAAAAATACCAAAATGCAATAAATAGTAAAAACATCTTCACAATAGTTAAGTAGTGAGCCACTTTATGGAGGACACTTGCGGTTTTCTAATGGAGAGCTCCGACAACAATTTATTATTTCCTTTAAAATTATGTAGCTTGACGAGAAACTCTTGACAAGACAGCAGGCCAAAAACAAGTACATATTGATTATTTATTGTACATGTATGCAATATTTACACTTCATTTCCTCCTGTTGCACATACAATGACAACATACCCTTTGAATATCATTTCTACATTCTTTTGATGTGAAAAAGTATGTGATAGAAGCATAGATACATTAAAAAGCCACACTTAAAATTAGTCCAAGTGCTGCATCAGAACAAGAAGAACAATTTCCCTTAATGAAAGATTGGAAACTATGCATTTCCTTGGCTATAAGAGGGAGGTCTCTCCATAAATAGCAGATACAGATGTAAGATGCAAGAGTAAAAGCACAAATGTCTTAATATGAGCGGATGGCAGGAGGAACGTGGGAACAGTCCTGCTCATCCAAAGAGCTGTCAATAACAGGGCGGTACTCCAGGGTCACCTGTGACAGAAACAAAAGAAATACAACACTAGGCTCTTGTCACTGTTAATAAAGCATATTATAGACAGTATTATAAATGTAAATGTACCTTTCCAGTCTTGTTGTCAACATAGGACAATGTGTGTTTCCTCCAGTGCTGGTCATAGGGCTTCTTCTCCTGACCCTGCACAGGCTTGGAGTAGTCATACTCATCAATGCGATCCTAAAAGACAGGAAAATTAAACATAACATTTAAACTATAAAATAACAGAATAAATACCAGCAGCACAACAGTGAAACTACAGGATATTTTCTATGTTTGTGAGCAGACCTTGAAGTCCTCTCGGGCATGGGCTCCTCTGCTCTCCTTTCTCTGCTCCGCTGAGTGGATCGTCTGAACAGCGTTCAGCATAAGGTTCTGCAGCTCCAGAGTCTCCACAAGGTCTGTATTCCACACAATGCCTGTAGAAAAAAAAAATACATATGAAGTCAAATGCCACTATGGGAGTAAATGACCAATATTAAAGTGCTAAATAAACACCAATCACTTCATTACCTCTGTCAAAGGTCTTAATGTCGTCCAAAGTCTGGTAAATGGCATCCATCTTGTCACAGCCTTCCTTCAGCACAGGACCAGTACGGAACACAGCAGCATGGGCCTGCATGGTCTGGATGAATGCACAAAAATTTGTAAAAATTTTTACTGATTTTCACTTATATGGAAATATGTGCTGTTATATGGATACCTTCTGCATATTAAGCCTGATCTCAGATGTTCTCATGGAACCATTAGCAAATCTGAGTTTGTCCAAGTTGGCCACAGACTCCTCTCCTGCACTGGGGTTCAATGTGGATAATTTCTCTCCTAATACATTACCATTAACAGTCATTACTCTGCTCACATGGTAAAATAACTTTGAGGAAATCTACGACAGAAATGCAGACCTGGTTTATGCAGCTCAGCAATTGTAAGAGCACAGGCTCTGCCGAACACCACCAGATCCAGAAGAGAGTTAGCGCCCAGACGGTTAGCACCATGGACACTGGCAGAGGCCGCCTCACCGCAGGCATACAGTCCTGGGACCACGTTATCCTGTCCATTCTCATGTGTGATCACCTAATATAACATGATAAGTAAGGAGTAATGGGAAGTAGTTCAACTCAAAATCAATGATTTTATATGACCTACCTGTCCCCTGTAGTTAGTGGGTATTCCACCCATGTTGTAATGAACAGTGGGAAGAACAGGAATTGGCTCTTTAGTGACATCAACACCAGCAAAGATCATAGCAGTCTCTGAGATGCCTGGCAGCCTTGTAGCCAGCTGCTGTGGAGGAAGATGGTGCAGCTGCAGGTACACGTGGTCCTTCTCAGGACCGACACCCCTGACACACAAGACAAAAATAACTACTAGGCACATTTTAATGTGGCTTTCTAAATAATGAAGTGTTGGTAAATTCATTGCCTGTACCTGCCCTCTCTGATTTCTATTGTCATTGAACGTGACACAACATCTCTTGATGCCAGGTCTTTGGCATTAGGGGCATAGCGCTCCATAAATCGTTCTCCTTCACTGTTAATTAGGATTCCTCCCTCACCGCGGCACCCCTCTGTGATCAGGCATCCAGCTCCATAAATACCTGTAAGCACCCTCATGTTAAAAATAGATCAGACCAGTGTATATTTTACCTGCTATTTATGCTGAAACAGACAGTGAAGTAGTCTTTTTTTTTAGTTATACATAACATTGGCATTAGTGATGATTGGCATTAGTGATGTTTGGCATTTGTGTGTTAAAGCCTGTGTATTATTAAGCTATGTATGTATCAACAAACATTGTTTAAAAACAATATCACACAAAAAATAATGTCTTTAGGTAGAAATGTTCCACTGGTTTGTGTAGAAGGAGTTTCCCACCTGTAGGATGGAACTGCACAAACTCCAAATCTTGGCAGGGCAGGCCAGCTCTGGTCACCATAGCATTTCCATCACCAGTGCTTGTGTGTGCAGATGTACAGCTGAAGTAGGTCCGCCCATAACCCCTACAACAAAAAAGGTAAATGTTTTTAAAGACTTGAGTACACCGAGTACATGCTTTTATTTCAAACTTATTAAATCCTACCCAGTAGCGATGACAGTATTTTGAGCCCTGAAGCGGTGGATAGAGCCGTCCTCCATACACAAAGCAATCACTCCTTTACACTCGCCATTCTCCATGAGCAGGTCGAGGGCAAAGTACTCCACAAAGTAACTAGTGTCATAACGAAGTGACTGCAGGAGTGCAACAGTGTCATAAATCAATTCTTCAAATTGTGTATTTAAGTGATTATCTGGTAAGATTAACTCACCCGTCCATAAAGTGTATGCAGTAGTGAATGTCCAGTTCGGTCTGCTACACAGCAGCAGCGATGGGCCTGGCCTCCCTTTCCATACTTAAGGCTCTGGCCACCAAAGGCCCGCTGGTAGATCTTGCCATCCTCAGTACGGCTAAATGGCATACCAAAGTTCTCCAACTGTCGGAATTGCAAGGTGCAATAAATCAAACAGCAAATACACTGCACAAACGCTACCCAAAAACAATTTTTCAAATGCAGGTTTTACCTCTATTACAGCTGCAGGGGCCTGCTCTGTCATATAGTGGATAGCATCTTGGTCTCCCAACCAATCAGATCCTTTCACTGTGTCATAGAAATGCCACCTCCAGTCATCGCCTTCCATGTTCCCCAGTGCAGCATTGATCCCACCCTGTATAAAACACCCAGTTTCAAATGGAACTGTATGCTCTATCAATTATAATTTATATTTCCTCAGTATACTTGCAATGTTTCAGATAGTGTGTGCTGCTCACCTGTGCAGCAACAGTGTGAGACCTGGTGGGAAAGAGCTTAGTGACACATGCAGTGTTAAAACCAGCCTCAGAAAGACCAAATGCTGCCCTCAGTCCTGCTCCTCCAGCTCCAACAACTACAGCATCAAATTCATGATCCACAACTGGGTACTGAGTAGAGAGCTAGGAGAAAATTAATAAAATACATAAACGAATGTCAAGGCACTGATAATAATACAAACTACAAGGCAGTGTGTAGTATATAATCAATCTCTCAAATAAAATAATTACTTACATCACTGGATACTTTTGCATTATTCTTCTTTCCATAAACGGAGAAGTGAAAGTTTCTACAGCCCTGCACTGCAAGAGCAGGGACCTACAAAGGAAGAAGTTTGAAATTTAGTTCTATCTATCGTATAAAGAATTAATAAATAACCCACGACACTGTTATTCTATACTGTAGTTCTGTGAAAAATACAAATATATGAATGCCCAACACTACAAGCCAAAAATGTATTTTGTTAGCATAGCATCATTAGCTGTTATGCAAAAGGGCAAAAAGTAGTCGAAAAAAACACTTGTACAGCTTATAACTCCACTTTAGATCACGAGACTTAATTATTGGCAGGTTAATAATGACATATTTTTAAAGTCCAAGTTGAACTGAAACAAAAAGCTATGTTTTCTTGGAGGTGTCACATTGAACTAACCTAGGCTACAGCTTACGCAAGTGACAGCACAGTTACGAAAGCTGAAAACAGTTCAGATTTCTGAGCGTAAGGCATTCATAAAAACAAACAAGCAAGCAAAACATACATTAGCCACTTGTTAAGTAGCGGTTGTACTGACCGGTTTTGACAGAAATAAAGTCCTTTTGGGGAGGAGTCGTGAGGCAGCGCGGACACTCGCCATGTTGACGGGCTGACAGGCGTATGAGTAGGGCACCAGAGGATCGCATATACTGCTGCACAGGACCAAACTATTCTTTAAAAATAGGGGTACACAATGTGTCGTAACTTCAATAAAGTCATGTTTTTGAGTTTTTGTCGAATTTCTATGTTACAAATATATATGTATCTAAAATAGATCAACCCCTGCTATTGTATATTACATGCTTTTGTACCATTACATTGAATATTAGACAAAAATATATCACCTGTCTCCGCACAAATGTACTTGACCGACACTGAACTAACTAAATGTATAATCTATGGTTTGGTTGTGCAGCTGCAGCAGAGACATATGTATAAGTGACCTAGACAGCACATTCAAGGTGAGCCTTGTTGCCATTTATTTAATAGAGAAGGCTGCTTCTGTAGTCAGTTTTGTTCTACTTTGAGATCTGCATTGATCACCAGTAAACAAGTGTAAGCATGCTAGGCTAATGAAAGCTAGCGTTAGCCCGAAGACCAGCGTTTGTAGCAATTGAGTACGACATGTCTGTAAAATTGACATGCAACAGCACTTACTGGGGACTTAGAACTCTACTAATTTCTGCATCATGAATGCTTTTCGTGATATGAACGTTCAAATCACCTGTACAAAATTACCAAAATAACTTTACCACGGCCTGATTACTACCTATTCCCCTAAAGTCTGTGTGTTTAACTTGTGCTTTTTCTGTTATTAGCCCCAATGAACAACTTGAATGACCCTCCCAGATGGAACATCCAACCGGATGCTAGAGGAAGGGGCGCAGGGGCTGGTGATGGGAGCCAGTGGAATTATGCCCTCCTTGTTCCTATGCTGGGACTGGCAGCTTTTCGTACGTTTCATTAAAGTATCAAGTATTTTCTTAGTTTCTGTATTCTGTCATTTTACTTTTGTATTTTTAGGATGGATTTGGAGTAGAGACTCTCAAAGGGAAATCCTAAAGGTTAAAGGGCAGTATGAAAAGGATGTGTCCATAATAAGACGTGAAATGGAGGCACATTACCGAGACACGCTCACAGAGGGACGCAAGGCAGTAGCTACACTCGAGCTCGAGCTAGAGAAAGAAAGGCAAAGAGTAACAGGCTATAAACAGGCCTTAATCTCACAGAGCCAGCAGCTGATAGAGGAACGAAAGAAACTACAACAGGTAACATCAGCTAGATTACTTTGTTGTTTATTTTTATTTAAATGTAACAATGGTTATTACTCTTGCAAGGAACGAGATGCCTTGGAGGAAGAGAAGGAAAGGCAGGTAACATCTGGTGCTGCAGGAGCTGTGCTGCATCATGCTCTGGAGCGAGAAAATGACTGGTGCCAGCGAGCCACCACCAATCTGAAGGAGCTGGAGCACCTGCTTGTGGAGCGCCAGAGTGCCTACTGCTCCATAATACTGCCACGAGAGCAGCGGCTGGAAATGGAGAAAAATATTCTGCTGAAGGCCGTCAAAGACCCCATTGTAGCAGAACTGAATGTGGAGGCTGACTTAAAAGACATTTTTAAGAGAGATAAGCATTGTGCAAAAATGCTTAACATGGACAAGAGGAAGAATGGGAGTTTAATGTGGGTTTATCTCAAATACTGGCAACTGCAAGTCACTGTTCAGAAACACAAGAGAGCTGAGAATGCACTTTTAGGACAATCAGTGAGTGGAAAAAGTGAGAAAACATTTTAAAATGATAAAAAGTCTGCATGTCTATGATGTCTGACTGGTCTAAACAAAGGAACTACCATGTTTCTGAAAGTACCTAATGTTACTGTAGTTTATTGAAGAAAAGACACTCATGTTTGATCATATCACCAAAAATCAAAGACTCATCATCACCTTCAAATGTATCTCAAACCAATCAAAATATAATATATCAGCAAAATTCTACAGGTTATTTATTACAACCACAATGAAAAAAAATCTGTAAATAATAGTTTTCTTTGTTCACATCATGAATTCTTTGGTTTGTATTTTTCCAGAAATAAATTCAGGGATTATTAAGTATTTTGTCTGAAAAACTATCTACAAATAAAATATGCACTGTGTCATGCATTGTTTAATCGTTTATACGAGTATGTAGTATGTAGTAGTTATGTTTAACCCTCATGCACCTATAACGTCACACTATGTTGCAGTATGCACAAGAAAATGCACAATTTTCTTTTACAGTGTCTGCTGACTAGGACACAACATAAACCCCATTGAATGTCTTCAACACATTTTATCAACAAACACACACAGTACTACTCTCTGTATCTGAAGTAGAAACATTCACACACACAATTATCCAGCAGGTAGCAGCTCTATTTCTTCCAGTTCGCCAGAGCAGCCGCATCTACTGATACAACAAATAATGTACAATAGATTCTCGATTGGATTCCCTGTAAATGAGATTCTTAATCGCAGTGACAGTAGGACCATCCTGGTGTTAGGCTAAATAAAATATAAATTATGAAGAAAAAGGAATCAGTTGTGTTTTATAATATCTCTAAAATTCAGTTTTAAAATCACAATGAAATCAAAATGCACTGTAAATATTTACGCAAATGCATTTATTAGAAATATTAGAACATATAGTTGTCTGTGTTCACATCAAGAGTTCCACTGGTTTGTATAGTTTCAGAAATACATTCAGGGATCTACAAATGACAATCTACAAATAAGATCTGGAACATGCACTGTGTGTCATGCATTGTTATTTAACAGTTTATAAGTTATGTTTAATGCAATTATAAATGTATAAAACCAGATAACTAAGAGAACAATCTCAACTACAACAATTTCATTATTTAAAACTTGAAATATTTTAGCCTATATTATTGACACAATTGCTATACTTACTGCCATAACTACAAGCATATTCTGAAGATTATATTATGCTCTGTTCTACCCTATATGAGAGATTTCTCTGGGTGAAGACATGAAACCAACAGCTCTGAATTTAGTTTGTCAGTGATTTCAGTGCCCTGTATTTCTAAACCCATAAGTTGATGTTTTGAAAATTCAGAGGTAGTTTTTTCTTCAAATGGACCTCGGTTTCTCTTGAGAAGTGGTAACTGGTGCTCAGTCATGTCTCCATTGCTGCTGCTTAGCTTCAGTGTCTGGCTGAGATTCCTTTCAACAATGAAGTGGACCACCTGTTGCTGCTCATAACTCTCCTTGCAACTGCTGTCTTTCTCTGACAGCGTCTGCCTATAGGATACAACACAAACCATTAGATTCTATATAAAGCACAGTTTACTCAGCAAAATGTAGCATATATGAACATACACAGTACTCTGTATCTAAAGTGAAAGATATGCCTACCTGTATTGTGGTCTTGTTTCCAAAACCAGACTTATCCAACAAGCCTGATAGCTCTCCTTCCAGTTGTTTTTCTCTTGAACATCACAGAAAGAGTTCACCAGGTAGCAGCCACCTCTACTGATACAATGCATTATGGCAATAAAACAGTTCACTTTTCAGTTCTATAGAATTTTTTTAATAAAACAAAAGGACTAGACCTTGAATGACGCATCTACTCTACTTAGAGAAGCAGGTTGGGAGCCTTTAAATGTCATTTGCAGTTCTATTTTTACTCCTTTTGCATCACATCTGAGTTAATGTCTTCACCTTAGGCATCTCGAAGGATAGCTTTCAAATTAAATCTCTAAGAGCTTTTAGAAGCTTTGATTACTTTGAAATATAATTACATCCTCTTTATGTATTTTTAAGTAGAAATTATACATTACGTATAAATGATTGAAAATGAATCACTTATTCTGACATTTCCAAATGAATTTCCAAATTCTGGTTTCAATGACAGAAAGAAGTTGTTAATTACTTCCCATCCCACCGTCCAAGTAAAACTTTCCATCCTCTGCTCAGATGTCTCACACGTAACTGATCCACAAAAACAGTTGAGCGTAAGTTTAAATTAGTCTTTAAAGGAGCGCATAATTAAAAAAATTTCTACCACCATCCTCTTATTACTATTATATAATCTGAGACTATTACGTTAGAAATAGGTCAACATTATTATAGTGTTTGTCTCACTTGTGGCAGTGAAAGGTATGTTGGACTTTTCCCAAGGGAAACACTGGAATTCAATTTCACCTTCTTCACAACAGTACTAAGGTAACATGTAAACAAAGAAATAAACAAATAAATCTGCAGTATTGTTAAGGGCCTATTTAAGATATTTGATCTGAAGAATAACAGATTCAGCAATTAATGATAGATTTATTTGAAAAAAAAAAGACAAAATCACATTCTGAATATTTTTAAACTGACAACAAATTAGGATATTTTTTTAAACTTTTTTATCTTATTGCTATGAACTGACATGCTTCACAATCCTCTATCCACTGAACCATGCCGGGCGCTTCCTTGGCCTCTCCACTATCCTTTTGTCTTTGTCCTGTGGACTTGGGGTCTCTCCCTCATACAGGACAACAGTCTCCATAGTTGGTGCACCCAAAGGTCCACCTTCCATTGCTTTAATTTGATCACGAATAAGCGCCGTTTCCCTTGAAATTTTAGCGTAACAAAAGCCACACAAGATATGCTTCTGCTTCAGATGACCACATTCTGGACATGGCTCAATGTTTGTCTTAAATATGAAACAAAAACACATATTATATTAGTGCTAGGATCTTAATCAAGTGATAAAGGAGTTCATAAATGAAAGAATACCTTGAGTTTTATAAGTTTGCTCTCAGATCTCCTCCTTGTGCGGTTAACCTCAATGGTACGTCTCTTTTTAGGAGCAGCCATCCACAAGATACCATCCAGGAGACCAGGCTGCTGCTCCTCTAAGTCCTGCTCCTCACTGAGCCGAGGCAAAACACTAGGGCCATATACTGATAGAGCCGGAGCTGTAGACAACAAAAAGTATTGTCAAGTAAAAATCTCTTTACATTTATATATTTCTAGACAATCTGGCGTTTAGTACAAAAAGCATTGCCATTGTCATAATGACAATAAAATAAAAAAACTGTATGTTTTTAGTTAAATTAAACAAATCTAGGGCACAAACCTTTGTAAAAAAAAAATTGTAACCATTTCAATTAATTCATTACATTTTCTACAGAAACAACACACCACATGTACAACCCAAATGTACGTGCTGCACATAAACATGCCATAAGCAGTTCATTTTTGCTAATAATATTAATAACATAACAAACAAATGAATCCATTATGTGAACACAACCGTATTTGTGGTCACATTGTTACAGTTGTATGTAATAAAAAAACATTAAAGTGTTGAATTTGCGTTAATAGTCAGTGCATTTTGATAGTTTGCAATACATTTGAAGCTGAACATATTCAAATGACATGTTAGCTGTATTTTAGTGCAGTCTTACCCAATTGTCTCTCGAGTCCCACAGCTTGTAGAAGTCTGCTTTCAATATGTAGTAGAGACCATCTCAGACTCTGTACTAATGTGGCTAAATTCATCATTTTCTTATTCGCACGCTCTATTTTCTAAAACATGTCGAATGAGCTCACGGTCACTGAAGTTCAAGCGTCATCAAACTGCGACAACAGGCATTTCTTCTTCTCTTATAAATTTCGACACAGCACCATCTCTCGGTTTCTTTCGTTTTCTTACCTTAAAATGTGCGCCTTTGATTACTTATCTTTCCACTACTAGTTCTGCTACTACTTTTGTCAATATTAACACTTATTTATTTATATTGTTAGCTTTCTAGTCAGTTTGCTACATTAAATCTCTCGCTGGGTGGCGGTATACACCCTCTAGTTGATTTGAAAGCCTCCGATTCTGCGTAGAAGAAGCAGCAGCTCAAGATGGCAGACCGAGGCTACAGTTTTTCCCTCACTACATTCAGGTAAACTTTATCTAAATAGTTATGTATTTACACTCTTAAGTTTATTTTACATGACTTCAGTGACCCGCACTATTAAAACTATCCAGACAAGTGTATGCATGGTTCGCCAGCTATCGAAATGATCATGTATTTGGACCAGGTGTAGTTGATGCACTGTCATCGCCGGGTATTGTACGAATGGGCTAACATTAGCATTGTGGTTATTCCCTTCAAAAGCGAAACCAAAATGAATTCATGTATTTGTGATTAAAATTACACCGAGTTTTTGTTTATATTTCTGTATGTCTTTTACTGGAGCTACTTTACCTTGCGCATAATGGGTCCGATGTTTTAGCTAATGTCTTATTTTCATCTAGTGGACCATTTAACAATATTATCTTTTTGTGTTTCCGTTCAGTCCCTCAGGTAAACTGGTCCAGATTGAATATGCCCTGGCAGCGGTAGCAGCAGGTGCACCTTCAGTGGGTATTAAAGGTATGTCCAATAATAAATAATAAATAAAAAAATAGTATTATTACGTTAGTTTCGGGGGTTTGATGCCATTTATCGTGGGTCGATCCATGGTAGCATTAAGTGTTGATTTGTGGATTTTAATTGTATAAATGTCAATTAATTAATATTTAATTATGTTTTCAGCAACCAATGGAGTTGTCCTGGCAACAGAAAAGAAACAGAAGTCCATTCTGTACGATGAGCAGAGTGTGCACAAAGTGGAGCCCATCACAAAACATATTGGTATGGTCTACAGTGGCATGGGGCCAGACTACAGGTATCGATTTAAGTTATTTGGAGTCATTATGTCAGTGTTATATGCATGGATTTTAAAGTTGTGTTTATTTTTTTACAGAGTGTTAGTTCGGCGAGCTCGCAAGTTGGCACAGCAGTACTTTCTGGTCTACCAGGAGCCAATACCCACAGGCCAGCTTGTCCAGAGAGTGGCCTCTGTGATGCAGGAGTACACGCAGTCTGGGTAATGATGGCAAACTTGTGATCATGTTATGTCAACAAATAAGGTCTAATGTAATTTAAGCAACTATTCCTTTTTCTTAAACCAAATGAAACCCATTATTTGATCACAATGCTTTGGCAAGTGTAGCTGCCATCTATAATCTTTAATCTTTGTCCATTTCTATAGTGGTGTACGACCATTTGGGGTGTCATTACTCATTGCTGGGTGGGATGAGGACCACCCCTACTTGTTCCAGTCAGACCCTTCGGTAAATTATTTTCTTAACTATAATCTTTTAATTAAATGTGTGTGCCTTACAAATTAAGTTTGTTTTTTTGGCTACAGAAAGAAAAGCTTTATAGTAATTATTTTTTTGTGTCTGGCAGGGAGCTTATTTTGCATGGAAAGCAACTGCAATGGGAAAGAACTACGTTAATGGAAAAACATTCCTTGAAAAAAGGTATTTAGTAAAATGCGTTCTTTGTCTTTGAGAAAAAATGATAAATATTGTTTACATTTTTGGCAAATGGCAAGAAAAATAAGTAAAAGTACATCTAGTTATTTATGACACTTTCTTTTTAGATATAATAATGATCTGGAATTGGAAGACGCTATCCATACAGCCATCTTGACACTGAAGGTATTTTGTTATTTCAAGTTCTCGCATACATCTGTTTCACAAAACTTGTCTCCTCTGTTAAACTTTCTTATTGTATTTTAGGAGAGTTTTGAGGGTCAAATGACAGAGGAGAACATTGAAGTGGGAATCTGCAACGAGGCTGGCTTTAAAAGACTCACTCCTGCAGAAGTTAAAGACTATCTGGCAGCCATTGCATAAATGGATCTAATCCAGCGGCCACATATTGTGACAGCACTAAAGCCAACATGTACATGACGCACTGTAGTAGTCTCAAATATTTCACAGACAACCTCTTTTTCTTAAGACCTACTACTGTGCTATGTAGTATTTGGTTTCTGTGCAGTAAAATAAAAAGTGGTAATGTCTAGGTAAAAATGTTGATCCTTCCACTGAATTTGTTTTTAGAAATGTTAGTTTGGACTTTATAAATGGATACAGTAAAATTTTGTCAATACATTTAATATGTTGGATCTGCAGCCTTAAAAGATAAGAAAACAATTGGAGAACATTCTGAAACCGTGAAGGGTCTAACATGCAAAATACCATGCCATTCTACCATTTCTACAGATAGTTGTACCTGGACTGGGTATGATAAACCTTCAGTAGAATACATTTGGGATTTTTACAGTCATCTGGTTGCCTGTTGGTTTTACAATGTACTTTTTCAAAATAGAAAAAAAAGATCAGTTTGTATTTTCACTTCTGTTATCTGTCATACATGAAAATAAACAATATTGAGTTGATGTTTAGATTACGTCGTTTTTATTTGTCACTGCCGAGTAAAACCTAAGAATGAGTAAAACGCGCTTCACTTCCAGATATTATTTGTTCCCGTTCTCCCTCCTAAAGATGTGTCACGTGAATTATCTGAATCAATGGAATCAACGCTCTGAAACGCCTTTGGAATTGTATTCTTACGGGCATGCATTCTTTTAAGTACCATGTACCCTACTGATTTAATACAGTGTACATTTATTATATATGTTTTCAATTTCCACAGACTTCACAGCAGGATTCTTATTTTGGTTTGAAATCTCTACCTTAAAGAATCTCCGCCTTTGCGCTAGGAACTTCTTATACGTTTTTACAGATATCCATCCGCATTCATATGTAGAAACAAAAAACGGACACGAATTGGGCAACAGTCTGAACAATATTATTAACATCGCAGCCCAGTATTTGCGCAGTGGATCAAATAGTGTTGCTGCATTGTGGATTCGTCTGTTGTTTGTTGTAAGAGATCTATTTTGTAAGGCGGAAGCTGCTGGGTCACATCCCCCCCTGATGACGTTTATGGCGCCAGAAATCGGTTTACTGAAGCTGTGCTCTGTCAGCTGGAGGACTCAAGCGGATCTGTTTGCTGTATTGGTAATAACCTTAAACTGGAACCTTTTTTGCACCGATATTCCTATTCTTCCTTTTGGCGATGATCGCGTAAACTCGATTCAAAATGGTGATACTACGCAGCAGCGGCAATGCAGGAGCAGAGCCCGCTACTACACCGAAGAGAAGGAGCTCAGAGTTGGACACTAGCTCGGAGTTTCTGTCGCTTGTTCCCGCGTCTCAGAGAAAACCCGCCAGGACGACCCGCTCCTCCCGGATCCTGGATGACAGCTTGAGCAGCCCCGAGCACAGTGCTGCTAATGTAAGCACACACTGACAACTAGCTAGCGCTATAATTTGCCCAAAAACACACACCTTGTCGGACATGTGTTTGACTACAACTTTGTATATATTTTTGTGACTATGCTAACTAGCAACTGAGCGCCAGAATAATACGATGATGGTAATCTCCCCATAGATTTCTTTTTAGACTGTCGATAATTAATGTGAAACAATAAAATATAAAGTCATTATAAATGTAGGTGAAATAAATGTATAGTTGATTCAAGTTTTACTTCACTATTTTTGTTTTCATTACCATATTAATTTTAACTTAATACTAATTGAATATACTATTTGTTATTAGACCGTAGTTCCTAAATACATGATCAGCATCACTATAGTTAAGTTATTTCTTTTGCAGGGACAAGCTGATGATAAAAAGGAGGACAGCAGAGGTCACACGCCCTCTTTGAGAACCAGGGGGCAGAGAGTTAAACTTGAGGTGTCGTTTTCTGACATGGATACAAAGACAAGCACACCAGCAAATGATGACAAGGCTGGCATGTACTGCACCAGGTACATACATTATTTTTAAATGTGAGCTCAATTGTGGATTAAGAAAAGGTTATTAACAGTGAGAATTTGCTTTTTTCAAGGAAATCTCCCCGATTACAGAAAGATGGAACTACATCAATGGGTGAGCATCATTTCTTTCTACATTTATTTAATTGTGTAGAGGAATATATTGACCTCAATTGTAATGTACATGTTTGTATATGTGGTTTAGATGTACACGACGAAGTAGAGGAGTCGTCTACTCCAAAGAGGAGCCGTTTTAACTTGAAGTGCAGAGAAATGACTGAGGATGAGGAGGAAGATCCCTCGGTGAGGCGTAGCTCTCGAATCACTAGATACAGCCTGAATTCACGGAATCAGTCTGTGCTTTATGACCGTCTCATCACTAAGTAAGTTTGGCAATAATGGTGTGACCATCACTTGAGTAAACGGATTATTTTTTAACTTAAGCGTAGATCTACATAGTTTATTCTGATGATTTTTTTAGCACCGCAGAAGCAGTTCTCCAAAAGATGGATGACATGCAAAAGATGAGGCGCCGGCTAAGGAGCAGGGAAACAAGGACTCAAGATCAGGTAAGACAGAGGAGAGTATTTTAGTGCTTAATAATATATTCTCTATAATACAATATATTTCATTTGTGTGATTTAGCAGCTGGGAATGTACACTAGGGGAGGACTTCGCTCTCAGAGATCAAACGTAGAGGGAAAAGATACAGAAGAAGAAGAAAATCGGGGTAAACAAAGACTTGCCAGTGTTTAACAAAATGATAATAATATAGACCAATATAACACAGTCTTGTTCCCATTCAGTAATAGGAGAGGAGGAGGATGACGACGATGAGGAGGAAGATGATGATGATGAACAGGATGAAGATGGAGAAGATGAGGAGGCGGAGGATGAGGAGGAGGAAGAAGATGATGATGAAGATGGCGAGGATGAAGAGGAAGAAAACCAAAAACGATATTATTTCCGACAACGAAAGACTGTGGTCCGCTATCAGGCCCAACAGGAAGGTGCGGTAGACTGTACTGAAAAAAGTTTACATTTTATATTTATTTATTTTTCAACTTTTTAATTGATGACTTTAATTGATGCTTTGTTAGAGCCCAGTGAGACGAAGCGTAGCATGTACTTCAAGGGTCACACGTCGCCGACCAGACGCAGATTCAGGTTCAGCTCCACAGCCCCTAGAAGCCCCTACAGCAGGAGAAGATCCAGCAGGTTAGTACCCCATCTTAGTATTTAGAAAAGAAAATACAAAATGCAGCATCGTTTTTATGATCAGATAGTAACAAATATTGCAGAAACTCTTATTTATAATTTTTGCATTTATATTTATACAATCCCAACATATTCCCTTATTTTCTGTCTGTTTTTTTGTTTTTTAATAACCTTCAGGAGTAGTTCTGAGAGGTAAGACACTCACTATTTGTATTTGTGGTGTGCATCATGTGGTTATCTTTAGAATTATATTTGGTTTGGTGACATGGTTTTACATTGTTTTGTAGATGTGAGATATTGTTTATTAAAAATGGTCACTTAATGGGATTTTCATTTGAAGACTAATCGAAATTGCCCAAAAAGAACTGGATAGTAATTATATCGCCGATATTATGGAATCACGTCGGTGCGCGTCCGCGTCCGCGTCCGCGTCCGCGTCCGCGTCCGCAGATCCTAGCTGTGAACGCGATAACTCAAAAACGAATTGCCGGATCATTTTCA
>JAVQKC010006722.1:0-25975 GCA_036025475.1 Philypnodon macrostomus
TACCAAACTCAATCCAGTTCTGCATCTTCATGATATGTACCTGTGTGCAACAGTTGAAAAAGATCCAGCAAAGACTTTTTGAGTTATTGCGTTCACAGCTAGGATCTGCAGACGCGGACCGACGTGATTCCATAATATCGTCGTTTCACCTGGTGACCCTCAAAATGTGTGACCTTTGCATAAAAGATTTTTGTTTATTGATTGATTATATGTATTTTCACATTTAACAGATCAGAAGTATGTTAGAAGAGCCAAATCATGAATAAGCCATAAATTCATTCATAGAACCCATTATTAATAATCATTTTCAGTCTAATGATGCAATGTAATCTGCCATGCTATTTATCTGCTCATAATTAGGCTCAAGTATAATACATTAAAACGGCTCCAGTATCGGCCCCATGCATCAATCCACCGATCCAGCTAATAGACGTGGATTGGCCCCGGGGCTGCACAATTAATCACATTCGCAATCATATCAAAACCACAATTTGTCTGCAATTTCTTTTAGACAACATAATATCGTATGCACAAGCCGTTTAGTTTTAACCTCTACAACAGTGATTCCCAAACTGGGGCCCCCAAAGCCTCTACTACTAATGTAGCTTGAAATGAAGATATGTAGACAGTTATATCATATCTAATCAGATATCACTTCAAGTCATTTTCAATAGAAATTTCGATGAAATAGGTGACTAAGGTTGGATTTTCACAGAAGAGTTGAGATTAAGGGGCCGGCAGATGATTTTTGGATATTGAAAGGGCCCGCGGGACTCTTGACTTTGGGAAGACCTGCTCTACAAACATGTGCTGAAAGTCATAGGATTCTTGTGGCAGTTTAACAGTTAATCATTTTCAGTTACTTTAGCAGTTAATGCTTCTTGACGGGTTTAAATCTTGGTTTGAAAAACAAGGTTTGACAAAAAACTCGGGTGCATTTACATTTGTTTGAATGTTCATTAATGTACATTGTCTTATCAATCGCAATTAGGTGCCAGTATGTAACATAAGATAACATGAGCCAGATTGTAATGTAAACTGACACACTGCATCTGTTGAGCATATTCAAGTTGCTTTCAGTCTGTCTTCTAAACCAATCTAACCATGTATTTTTGGTTTTAACATCCAGCAAAATAACACACACATCTCGTCTCCAGAAGTGGGTCTCGTGTCTTGTTCAAAGATAGGTCAGCCGTGTCCACCATAGACCCGCCTCCCAGGACTAATTACAGTATTGAGAGTATCAGTTTCAGCTCGCTACACACTGCGGGCTACACCCAGCCAAGCAAGTGTAGCATCCTCCATGGGTTTAAATGCTAGTTGTTCAGTTGACAGCCAGTGAAGAAATCTAGCCTAAATAATAGAATAGACCTGGGTATAGAGGAAAAGTGGGTCAAGAGACGCCCAAAGATGGAAGAGGTGGGCAGTAATCAGCTACAGCTACTTGAGTAACTTTTGGAATAAATTAAGAATAGCCAGATTATTTACTTTGACATATTTCTAGGAAACAAAAGCCTTACCTTAAGATGGTATACGAGTTAAGATGGTTGCTTGACGTGATTAACTGTGGTCAAACATAGTGGTCAGCAGGTGAAAAGGTATCAGGCAATCGGAGGAGTTTTTCGGGGAAGCCACAAGACACAGATGGTACTGGGAGGAAGGTAACGAGACACCAGGGTTAGGCCTGGTGAAGAAATGTGATCCCAAACCACATCAGAGGATTGAGATAGACGCTAGCTCAATAACTCAACTGACAAACGTACCAAAGAGGAGGTTTTAGGCAGAACATGATAAAAATACACTATTGTTGCCCACAGCGACTGGCAGATGGACACAATGACATTGAGGGATGGGTCAAATGCATGGGGCAAAGTGTCTCTTAATCTTTTTCAATGCAGGGAATGCTGTAAGCTAACGTTTGCACCTAGGGTTATCGAGGTAATGGAAAAGCTTGATTGACTGGCAACAAGTTAGACTAATGAAAAGTGTAAATAGGTGAGCAATAATAATGAAAAAATAAAATAATTAAAAAAAAAAATAATAATAATAATAATAAACATAAATAATAATAATAATACTAAAATAAATGTAATTTAAAAACATTACTTTAAAGTAAACCCTTAAGACTAAACAAGGCCAAAGTTAGACTAAATTAATGAAATGACTCCAATCTGCTATAGAATAAAAGTCTATGTAGTTAATGCAATATATTCAGATTTTTACATGATAGATATTGCATTTGTTGATATCGCGATAACAATAACTTTGCAATATCATCCAACCCCCACAGTGCTTTTTTATACAATTTCTTGCCATTATGATTTGGGGGCTCAAGGCGTGTATATATATATATATGGGCTAGGGGGGCCCCTCCCTTATGAAGTCCTTTATAAATTATCTTGATTTGTCAGTCCATCAGGTGTATACAAACATATTTATTGTAGGCTTTTTTATGGGGCCGTAAAGCTTGGGGCCCCAAAAAGCTGCCTACTTTTGCCTAATGGCCGCACCGCCTCTGACATCATTACATTGTTTATGTAGTCTTTGTTCTGATATTACAGTAAGCAATATCTAGCTAGCTTTTTTCCCCCTTAGTTCAGGCCAGTGCAGTGATCTCTTAAAACCAGCGGAAAGTACCAGTTCCTGTTCAGAACAATCACCATCGCTCATCAAATGCAGGAAGAGGAAAAGGCTTTTAGCTCTAGCTTTGCGTCTGTGTATAAAGTTACTGATCTCCTCTAATGCTAGGCCGGAAACGCTATGAAGACAACATACAACATGCTAACAGCTACCAAAATGGTCAAGGGAACAGTCCACTGGGAGATATAAGGGAGACTTCATAAGCACTAGACAAGAGTGAGTCTGGCTTTAGTTAAGCTCAAATAATGCAGTTAGAATTGGATTTACTGTTAAAGGGTCCATAGTGTGCATTGGATATTGTTTAATTATAATATACAGACAAATAAACGTGGACACATGTGGCACTGTAGGCATACAAAAACAAATGGAACATAAAAAAACACACACAAAATAAACATGCATTTTTCTTTTTTTAAAATATACAAGCAAACACTCGATTTAAAAATCCAATATTTATAAATGTAAAAAAAAAAAATCATTTTGAGAGCTGCTGCGCCAAAAATAAAGAAGAAAATCTTAAATGAGGTGCGTGTCCTATTAAGGCCCTTTTCTTCTCCCGTTAGCCACGCCAGCCAGCGCAAACAATGGTGGAGTTTCTTCACCAAGCTACATATTGTATATAGAAAGCTATCTTTTTCAGCTCATCAGCATACAACTTAATCGTGGCAGAAAACTTAGCAAAGTTAGGTAAGCATAATATTTAACCTAAGTGGGAGATCAGTATCAAATATTAAAACTACTTTTTCTAATAATATAATAATGCATTAGTTTTATACAGCGCTTTTCTCAAGACTCAAAGACGCTTTACATTATATTATTCATTCACTCCGCTACTTGAGTAGCCACAGCTGCCCTGGGACACACTGACAGAGGGGGGCGGTTGCCAAGTCTGCGCCTACAGCCCCTCCAACCACCACCACATTCATTCATTCATAAGCAATGCGGGTTAAGTGTCTTGCCCAGGGACACAACAACAGCGTGTGCTTGGACGGGGACTCGAACCAACGACCCTCTGGTTGAATGGCGAGCACCTACCCACTGCACCACTGCCGCCCAAAGTACATAGTAGTTTACCACAAAATGATAACCAGTTGATGATTTCCCTACTGACGTTAAAGTTTTGACCTCTAGAGATAATAGTTTCATACAGATATTACAAAATCAGATACATTTAATCAACTTCTAATAACAGGCTTTTGTCAAACCCTCAGCTCGGTTTGCAGAAAAAGGATCATGAAAAACCAATAGAAAGTGTATCCAACTCAATTGCGGGGAAATAATATTGATTTACAGCCTACAGTCTCTGAAACTAATCCTATTCACATACCTGACATTACTGCACAATGATGGACCAGGAAATTCTCTAGGAAGTATTTTTTCTATAATGTTTATATTTCCTTCATAGAATACAATTGAAAAAAGGACATGTTTAAATCACGTATGACCTTCAGAGTCACCAGATGTCAGCTACAGTACATTGCGTAAGCCGAAGCACATGTACAGGTATGGCAGAGGTTAAAAGTCTGACCTCAAACTGGATTTTCATTAAGGGTTGTTTGTGATGGAGGTCTACGTCAGTCCACAATGCATGTGTTTGGGTGGGAGAGGAGAACATGCAGACTCCACTTTACAATTTAAATTTAAAAAAAAATTGTTTTGGGGAAAAAATTATTTATCTGAGCCTGTTCTATGATATAAAGTATAACATCTAATCAGAATTTGTGGGTTACCACACTTGACGATAGGAATCGAGTTTTACTTTAGTCCCTCCACAGGCCACTACAGATTACTTTACATCATAGAACAGGGTCAGGTAGTCAATTGTAAGAATTATTTCCCCATTTCATTTTCATTTCAATTATTATTTTTTAACCATTTTCTTATTTTCTGGAAATATACATTTAATGAATTGGTGGATAGGACCTTAAGACCTAAACCATTTTAAATTTAAAATATAATATTATTTTCCGCATTGCATTATTATAATAATGTTTAAGTGTAAGGCAAGCATTGACTTCGATGCAGTAGTTTTAGTGGTAGAAATTGATAGAGAAGTTGGCTGAAGGCATTTTTGTGCAACTCCATCAGTTTTAATCAGAGGTGGGTAGAGTAGACAATAACTTTACTCAAGTAAGAGTACTGTTACTTCAAAATAATGATACTCAAGTAAAAGTAAAAAGTACTCATAATTACTTGAGTAAGAGTAGAAAAGTACTGGTGAATAAACTACTCAAGTCCTGAGTAACTGTTTGAGTGTAATGTCAGATTATTCATGTAATTTTGTGGTAATCTGGCAAAAAAAACTAAAAAGATAATAAACTGATTTTGATATTTTCAAAAAATAAACTAAAAACAAATATTTAAAAAAAATTAAAGACAGGAAACAGAATTTCTACATCACATTTTTCACATAAAGCTGTTCTTATATAACACACAGAGTAAGTAAATGTAACTGAGTAAATGTAACTGAGTAAATGGAACTACCCACCTCTGGCTTGAATGTCTAGCTCTGATTGCTACAGTATAGACGTCTATTTTTTTTAGTCTGTGCTATTTATTTCATTTGGTGTCACTGCCAAGAGTCATTTTAGATCTGGCCAACTTCCTCAAAAAGTAAAGCAAAAAAAATAAAAATAGAATTACTTATGTACGATACGTCTCCATCAAACACCATCGATCGAATCTTCTTGTCTTACACCAACTAATCTTTTACTACATCCACAAACCTCCTCTTGGGCCTCCTCTAACCTCAGCCACACACTTTTATATTCACTATCCCTCCTCTGTACATGTCCAAGCAAGAGTATTGAAGAGTATCAGGCACAATACTTCACATCATCAGAAGATTTAGGTTCATGTCTGCCATAAAAAAACAATATGCATATGTTTGGGTACAAATGACCACACACACATTAAAACTAGGGTTGGGACAAAATATCAATATTCTGATCGTGATACTGTATCCATACGGCAAACTGCAGTATCGATATATAGGAATGATTTTGTACAGTACAGACCAAAAGTTTGGACACACCTCATTCATTCAATGAGTTTTCTTTATTTTCATTTTCATGAAAAGGCAAGAAATCCCACTTATTAACCCTGACAGGGCACACCTGTGAAGTGAAAATCATTTCAGGTGACTACCTCTTGAAGCTCATCAAGAGAATGCAGAGTGTGTGCAAAGCAGTAATCAGAGCAAAAGGTGGCTACTTTGAAGAAACTAGGCCTGTGCGGTCGTCCCCGACAGCAAGGTGTATATCGGCGAAACAGCCCCATACGTCTGCCCCATACGTCTGGGCACCTTAATCACTTTTTTGATTTGTCTGGATGTTTGTGAAGAATGTTTTTGCCAAATTTAGAAAATTCTTCTTTCAGTTTATAGGGGGCGCTATAGCGGTAACTGCCATCATATTAGTCAGATGTGTTCAGAGCTGGGATGGTAATTAGGTATTTCAGGTTAGAGCCTAATCGGGCAAAGTATGTGCACGTTAGAGGCTGTCAAATATACATGACCTCCCAATTTCAATTAAAAATGTCCGACTTCCTGTTTGTTGTAGGTGGGGTCATAATAATATTTTATGTTGGGTACACTGTGGAGAATCACTGTACCAAGTTTCATTGTTCTCTGTCAAAGTGAGTGTGTCCAGGGTCCCATAGGGGTCATAAACATGGGGGCCCTATAGAGGCATTCTTTATTTGACCTCTGTAATGTGCCTATGTACATTAAGTATACAATTGGCAATTGGATTATTGGCTCAATAAAAGTGCATCAAAACATTAATTAGTGAATTATTTAATTGTCATTAATCAAAGATGTACCAAACTCAATCCAGTTCTGCATCTTCATGATATGTACCTGTGTGCAACAGTTGAAAAAGAGCCAACAAAGACTTTTTGAGTTATTAATTAATTACTTAATTAATATTCATCAAAGAAGTACCCAAATCGATACAGTTTGGCGTCTTTATGGTATGTACCTGTGTGCAAATGTTGAAAATGATCTGACAATTCGTTTTATTCGAGTTATCGCGTTCACAGCTAGGATCTGTGGACAAAGACGTGTCGTTTCGCTGATATATTTACTTAAAGCCTAATTATGCCACAACAGACATCCATTTCTCCATATCAGTCAAGCTGCTTTTTAGAAAAATGTTAAGACTATTGTACTTATTTTTTGCCCTTTTTTGGCCCTTTTCCACTAGTGCGACTCGACTCGTTTCGCATTTTGAACATTTCCGCTAGGCACCAGTTACCAGCACCAGGAACTTTTTTAATATCTTCAGGGCTGTGATTTCACCTCGCTGTCTGCAGCATTTTATGTGTCTACTTTTCAGTGACAAAAGCCACAAAGCCAGAATAAAGTACACCATTGCCTCCCGTCCTCCATTGTGTTTGTTTATGTCACATATATAGACCCTTTAAAATGTTTGTCATATGGAATGTAAAAAGTTCTGGAATGGAGGAGACTGGAGCAAAAGTGAATTAACTTTACAAAAAAAATATTTGTGGTGATGGATTGAATGATTCTGAACATACAATGAAAAAACTATTGTGGTCTTCAACATTTCTGTAAGGACTTGTCCAGTAAAATCTAAAAGGAATTCAGCCAAACCACTTAAATGCTAACTGTGAAGTACATTCACTAATGTTTCCTAACCAGGCTCTGACATTACCTACATGTGGCAGAGTGGTTTCATTTGTCAAAACCATCTCGAGTTCTCATATTTTGTGATATTTTGTGGCTAATGCTAATTTCGCCATTGGAAATATATTATTATATTATATATATTTTTAAACTTTGAAACATTTCCGCTATGGTGTGACATCTCAGTTGCCGTGCGGATGTCAACAACAACAATAAAGTGGTACTAGGAAGCAATGGAAAACGAACCAAACCGAGTAAATCCGAGCTAAGGTGAGCCGAGTAGAGCTGTGTCGAGCTAGTGGAAAAGGGCCATAATTATTCCAGCTCTCAACACACTTCATGTATTATGTATGGCTATTGTCACAGAACGGGCCTTGAAGTGCAACTCTTTTAATGTGTGCGAATGACAACAGAGCAGATACAAAAACATACTAATAAACCACAGCTTCAGTATATTCAGTATCATAGTATTGTGCTTTTTCATATTGGACCATGAGTCTGTCATCAAGATGAATTGTTGAAGGGTGCTTTATTGTCACACTGTAAATTAAAAAAATACATAAATACATAAAAAGGTTGACCTAATAAAACACACTGCTTAAATATATTATGTAAAAGAAATACTCATTAGTTTCTTTGATATGTTCCATGTTGAGAGTTCAAAAAAACAACAACTGGTGTTTGTGCAATGGAATCTGAACATACCTTTATAATGGAATCTATATACTTGGCATTCTGTCTATGTCTTTCTCTAAAACCGTAGGAGGAGCTTCATAGAGGCGTAAAAAGCCCCTACAACCACGGTCAAGATAATACATGACTTTACTTTATATTTAAAAAAAACCCAAAAAACTAGGTATTCCAAAATTAACTAGACCTCCGCCAAGGCAGCTTATGTCTACGGATCCCTCACGGAATTGAATCAAACAGTCTTTGTGTCATTTCTGTACTTCCCTGAAAATTTCATCTGAATCTGTGCAGTATTTTTCTGTGTGATATCTTGGATAAAATAAAAATCCTGGATCCAGACGATGTTTTGGATCACGCCCTTGTGTCATTCCCGCCTTTCCCTTAAAACTCGATCCAAATCCGTGTGAAGTTGCAAACCTCCTCAGAGTGGCTAATCAAATTTTACAGTGCAGTGAGCCTTCATACTCCGCTCTTCTTTGTGCAGCACTTGAGACACTTTCAAATGCAAATGTGCACCTTTTTCAGGAATAATAATAATAACTTTTTTCACTGGTGCCACCTCAGTCGTAGTTCTTCCAGGGTTTTTGATGTATGTGCTGAAAAGTATTGGGAAAGATTGGACCGTAATCTCTTTGTTATGAGCTGCCTCTGGGGTTGTGTGGCATCTAAGCCTGTGCAGTGTAGATCAGCACATTTCATACAAAGAATACACAGTGAAATTGTCTAAACACACATTGTTTCAGTTATATATCTGTTTTTAATTTGCCATCACATCGATAAAAGACCTTGTAGAGCAGTATTATGTAATAATCTGTCAAAATGTAATCAAATTTTCACTGCGTTGTGTAATAAAACTTTTTGAAAACATTTTGTAATAAACTAACGCAACACAAAATGCAATAAAATTTGGCACATGTAGTAATTTAATAAAAATTATAAATTTGTACAGTTAAGTTCACTAAAAAAATAAATAAATACAAAAATACAAAATGATAAAGTTCTCCAGACACATTTGTAATAACCTTCTTAAAATGTAATCACTTATTACATGTGTTCACTTTTACTTCATATTGCGTTGGATCAGTTTTTTTCAAAATGCGGTTTTATTACATAATGAGGTGAACATGTTATTACATTTTGGCAGATTATTACATAATGCAGAATTATTACATGATGTGGTAATAGGTGCTTTAATGCATTTCTTGTACTGCACAAAATCATTTAGAGTTTAGACCCAGTTTCGTCCTGATGCATTTATCTGGATGAATCACATATACTGTATATACTTCTTGGTTTAGACCTGGGGGAGTCCTGGTTTAGCCACAGTTTAGTTGATTGAATAAAATAGTTTGAATAGTTTGAGAGGGGATGTAAAAAGCTTTAAGAACACAATACACAGCAATAACAGCTAATCATTACAAACAAAATGATCACATGGTACAGTCTGTTCTCAGTGGATAAATATAAAGTTATGGTACAGACATAAATATAATTCTTTGAGATCTCTGTTTTTTATTGAAGGCTGTAGGGGATATATTTGAGCGTAAAAACTCCAGCCCACTCCAGTGTCTACATTTGTCTGCGTTTTGTGTATAACCCACAGCACTCAGACATCTTCATCAACAATAACAATAACCTAACAGTGGTTGAACAAAGTATATTACAATGGATTGTGCATTCGGCAAACTGTCGTGAGCCGGATTCCAACTCACGATGCCGGGGCAAGCATTTCAAGCACTTTTAATTTCATTGACTAAGAATATCTGGTCACACTTTATTTTACATGGCCTTTAAAACTACATTGTATCTACCTCATTAGGTACAAAGTAATACACTGTGTCACAAACTGTAACTACATTGTACATACAGAATGGTTAACGTTAGGGTTAGGGTTAGGTACAATGTAGCTACATGTTTTTACAGTTTGTTACACAGTGTATTACATTGTACTTAATGAGGTAGATACAATGTAGTTAAGAGCTATTTTTTACCATATATTCTACTGCGACTATACCCGAAAATAAAATACAATGTACTCAAATTTATGAAATAAAGTAAGTATATGTTTGACTGTGAAGATATCTAATAGCTAATGTGGTTGTATTTTCTGCTCAAATTATATGGATTCTTATATACATAACATACACACTTAAACAAGTCTAATCAACGTTAGTAGTACAATGCAATACTGAAAATGGAGCCGCTGTGTACTGAATGCAGCGAGTGACGCTAGAGGGTGACACAGGAGAGAATTTTCAACCCAGTCCTAGTCCATAGTCAAAATAAAATCTGGTCCCGTTCACGCTTGTATCCCATTACAATCCCCTAACATTTCAAACTCCCCAGAACTGGATTAGGCCTGTTTATCTTTAGCCTGTTATGTTTTCTGGTTTGCGCATTATTTAGACCTGATTAGTTTAGACATGGGTAAGTCCTGGTTTAGTTTGATATTTTTCACATTATATTGGTTTTATGGCCCCCGCTCCTGCCCACTCTTGGTCGTTTTTTCCCAGTTCCACTCCCAGTAGCAAAATTCACTCATGGGACTTGGGGGACTCCCAAAAATTGTGAGCCTCTAAATGGGACATTTAAGCTTCAGATGGTCTTGCTCCATTGATTTTGTACCAACACAACTGTGTGATTTGCTGTTAACTGTGTCTTACTTTAATCAGTAACAAAAGATATATTGATTAAAAAGTGATTATTATCATTTAGTTGACTTTTTTGTATGTTCTCCATTGTAGTCAATAACCTTTTTAAGTTCTGACTACTAAATCACTAAACATTTTCTCGATTCTCTGTCATTCCTTACCTCTCCCAGATCTCATTTCCCATTTGGTTTCATCTGATACAGCCCTGCATTAAAAGCTAAATATACCAGTCTATTGGGTATGACAGCAGAACAAAGTAGAATACTTCAAGGACTGCTGCTGCTGGATCTCTGACCCCTTTTTTAATAGTTTGTCCCATTTGTGTCAGTTATTTTCTTGGTTTGATGGGCAGATACAGCATTAGTATACCTCTCATTAGTGTGAAGAGACTGACTCGACCTTGGCCTATTAAAAGCATTGTATGTTGTTTGTAGGAGAAGCATAAAACAGTTGGATAGGTGTGTCACCTGCTTCCTGTGGCAAGACCGAGTTAATAGCTTCACTTTTCAAGAGTTAAGTAAGGCGTTTCAAAGTGTTCGTTCTGATGCATTTAATACTGCATGTACATACAAATGCTGAGAGCTGTTGCTAGCAGATGTTGGCCCCAGATTTCTAAACGTTCCTAAAAATTGAACACAAATTTGACCATTTTTTATTGTTATGTTGCTAACCAGCCAAATCATTCAAGCATTATCATGAAGAAAAAGTAAAAAGAATAGTAATATTTTAATTGTATTTGAAATAAATAAATACATAAATGATGGAGATTATTTTGACCAAAGTATCTGACCCATTCAATACATTATAACATAAATTGTATGCAGTCTTACAATCACTGTATTTCAGATGACCTAATGTGTTTCTAAAAAAAAATATTTCTGCCAAGGCAAGCTTTGTCAAATTCTGCTACAATCAGCCAAAATATACTGTAAATACCCAAATATTGTAGCACAGATATGTACATAGTCTTTAACATTTTTCTTTTTTATATATATTCATACTTATGCATGCTGATCTTTATCTTCTATTATTTATCTTTTTTTTAATTTTTATTTTATTTTTGGCATCCAGTCCGCGCAGCAAAGTAAGAATTTAATTGTGCAGGGAAACATGTTTCCTACTGTGCATATGACAATAAACACTCCTGGTCTCTACAGAACCCAAAAAGCAGTAGATATTCTTGAAAGCTCACTTAAACAACTCCCGGATCACCTCCACAACCTCCTGGCTTTAAAAGGTAATTAGGCACAGGTGTGGCCATACGGTTTGGGCATACGGCTTTAACCGTGCTCGTGGCTAATGTGTGTGTAAGTTTGTTATTTTTCAGTCATTGTGTTTCATGGGTCACACTTTAGTTGACCTAGCCCTTAACTACATTGTAGCTACCTCATTAAGTACAATGTAATACACTTTGTAACAAACAGAATGGTTAGGGTCAGGGCTGGGGTTAGGGTTAGGTACAATGTAGTTATTACAGTTTGTTACACAATGTATAACATTGTACTTAATGAGGTCGATACAATGTCGTTAAGGACTATATCAAATAAAGTGTGACAGTGTTATGTTTACAATAAATAGATTTATCCGAACTTCCTGCACCTCCACCATCCTCACCTCTGCACCTGCACTTCTGAGCACGCGTCCATCCACCCATCAACACGCCTAACCAGCATGAATAGCAGAAAACGGCAATCTGCAATGATGCAGTTAAGTATTTCATGTCTGACTTTGAAATGTGCTCTTGTGGACAAACTTCACAAAGACGTCATCACTACTGGGGATTTAAGCTTGTTGTATTACGTATTTATAGTGATTTCCTGGTAAATGTTATTTTTTTTATACATTTATTTTAAGTCTGTAATCACTTTAGACATGTGAGATTTCATTTTCACTTTGCAATTGTCTAGGGAAGTCATGTTAAACCAGACTTTGTATGTTTTAAAGCTGTATTTGAGACACGGATTATCCCCCCTCACCACCCACAGTCCCGTCTCTATCTTAGGCTTCACTCGGACCATGACGGGACCTGTCATATGGGACCGCTGTAGGGAGGAGGAGATAGAAGAAACATGGCGGATCGGCCCAAACACAGATGTTCTCCGGTGACAGTCTGGGAAGGGCCGCTCTCAGGCCTGTCACTCCAAAACAAGGGAGTGTGAGCCCATTTCTTTGTCAAACGCTCGACAAAGCATCTGCGGCTAACTCGACGTCACTGAAGTCCATAAATGAGACAAGACAGGCTGTCAGAGGAGGATGAAAATGGTTTTATGAACTAAAGATGATAAAAGACTGCTTAAGCACGTGTTCTAGCACATGCTAATCAAGTCATAACAGACCAGACTGCAGACGGGCTTCCCAGGTTTTTTCGATTTATCATTTGAATTGAATGTTATGGAACGAACACATACATTAACTAGCTGTTTTTCTTGTTATAAAATATCTAATAACATGTTTTCTGTTTGTGTCAGTTGAGGTACCTTTAGTGGATTCGGGTGGATAAATAGTCCATTACACAGGACATACAAAGCTGCAGACTGCGGGTATTTTTTCTCAAACTCTACGGCTATGTGACTCTGCGTGTGCTAGTGACCTTGGCAGGATTTTAACTGGTTAAGGTTAGGGTCAGGGCCATGGTGAGGGTGTATAGAAAAGATGGTCCTGGAACATCAGCAACATGGGGAAATCAGACCATCAGTTGCAGCATTAGTCAGCTAGAGGCATTAGTTTTGTCTTGATTAAAATAAAAAAATATATAAAAGATAATTATCATATATAAATAGCATTAATTCTTTTCACATAAATTCAATTGTCTACCTTTAGTCAGAAATATGTCTCTTTCCCTGTTCCCTTGATGGCATACGTCTACCAATTGCTCCAAAAAAACTGATTGGACACTTAGTTTGTGACTCACTCGCGTCCATAGAAATCCACCGGACCTGTTATATGACACTGTCGCTGAGTGCCCTTTTAGATAGCTAACCACCAAAACGACCTTCCTAGATCTGCTATCTGAGATTCCAGCATCGTCCAAACCACAAACAGCCAAATGGTAGCAACCTTAGTTTTCCCTTTGATCAAAGTGTCCATGCATCAACGTCTCACGATCCCGGGTTAGGTTTCATACCCTTCATTGACTACATGGTACAAAGCTCTATCTATAACACAATGTACCAATGCTATGTGGATGTTTTAATAGGAGCGTATTAGAGACTTTATGGAATATCAATGAGAGCTGCGTAAATATTTTTGGAAATAATCACCTCGAAAGTGTGAGAGAGAATGGGGAGAAAAGTGTGGCATTGGGTTTCAAATGAATATGATACAAGATCTGTGGTATCCGTGTTATTATTAGTTTAATTATGATATTATGACACACAGGATATCTATTTTGAGTGGGAGGAAAATTTAATCTAGCCACACAATGTATGTATGAAGATATGAACTATTACAAATGTAATGTAATTTTTGTGGTGCAAATTTATCTTATCTCGGTAGGGTTTAGTCTTATTTTGCAGGTTGCTGATGCACACTGAGGCACAGAGGTGGTTTATATGCTATCTTTATTTGTCAAAAATTATGAAGTGAAATTTATTTTTTTGTTATTTAGTTAGTTTTTTGTTTATATATTTTTTCATGTACATTGAGTGTGGGTGCATTTACCAATAGGGTTAAATTGGTGGCATAGTGGTAAAGCCTCTGTGTAGAGTTTCTCGATTGGTCTTCTCCACTTTATTCTTCTGTATAAATTTCCGGCTCAAGGGGAAGAAATAGTTAAGACCTGGTTTAGACCTAATTTAGTCAATTCAGTCCAGAGTTCATTAAAATGGTACCTGGAACACCATATAGCTATAATACTGCATGAATATCTAATAGGACATAACTATACTGCAAAAATGTTGACCCAATAGTAGGCGATGATGATTTCAGGTTTCAGTTCAAACTTACAGTGGTTCCAAAGTTTACGAAAACAAATAGCGGCTGTAGCACATTTGCTCCAATAAAACATATAAACACACTGGGTTTGACTTTGATAAGTAAGAGTAATAGTGTGAAGTGTCAGATATAAATCCTCAGAGTGTAGTGAAGGACACCTCTAAAACTACATGAAGTAGGTTAAATGCATTTTTCAGCTGCTTGAACACACAGTCAGTGGCACATTTTGAAGGAGGCTCTGGTACCAGCCACGTTGCCTCTTTTTGTTTTTTCCAAAGTGGGTCTGGTCTGGTGTTTCTGATCGGTTTACTGTACATGGTTAAACGCCACCCTTGAAACTGAATGCAAGCAACGAGAGACCAGACGAACATCTTTGTATAGAACGGGAAACGAGGCCAGGCTATTGTTCTAAATGCATTCCGTGAAATTACAAGCTGACTTATTAGAAAATGATATTTAAAAGGCAATTGCATGAGAATAAATAAATACATAAAAAAATAAAAATAAATAGTAATAACAATAGTAATAGTAAATGGAGAAATTGCAATGCAGTGCTTGACATAAAATACATTAAAAAAAAAAGTTAGCATATAGCAGTAATTCTCTGCACTGCAAAAACTGAAAAGTACACAATCTAGGAATTCAATTGCCTTAGAAATAAATAAAAAAAACTGTAATACCAACTCAGACTTAAGTTACACCAATTTATATTTTTTGCTTAATTGGATATTAGAGACTATACCTGAAACACTTTTTGTCTCAATTCAATAAAAAAATAAAAATACGCCAATTGTATTCTTTCTTTATTTTTTATACCTCTTCAGTTAAATGCAACTGCCCATTGAGCACATGTGGTTATTTGAAACTAAAAGATCTACAGCTGCACTCACTATTTTTGACATAACCAATTGTTACATATTCCAGCGGTCACAGTGAGAGCCTCAGGGTAATGCTGAGTAAAACGCACCACACCTCAGCTCCGGTGAGGGTCTGTATATTCATTTGACTCAATTCCATTCTGGGATCGCCACAGCAAATCATCTCCTTTGTAGCATGCATTGATATGCATATTGATGATTCCCCTCCTTTTACGGCACCATACTTTTTTTAGTTTTACTTGAGTAACATCATATTGAACTAGAAACTCTTAGTCGAGTATCATTTTGGAACTTGAGTTTGAGGAACAATACATTTGCCTCCTCTGTATGTCATCTAGATTTATGTTTCAACTAAATGTTTCTTGTTCCTTAAATTCTTAAAAATGTTGTTTTTTACTTTTTTTTATCAAATTTTTTGCTTGAGCAATTTAAAAAAAAATAACAATATTCTTACTTGAGTACAATTATTGGCTGCTCTACTAAAGTTAACAATTTATATTAGCTAAATCAAAATAGTTAGAAAAAATAAGATAATGACAAATATTTTTGCTAACCAATGATGTGTCTAAGTCAAAATGACTTGCAAGAGTTCTGTGGCTGTCCTGTAACAACCTTGTAACAGACCACACAGCTTGTCATAGGCCAGTCTTGAGTCTAACTTTTACTGGCAAAATTCAAACTCGAGTGAAGATTATATAAAAATGCGAAACATCATGATAATCTAAAATTCTTAGGTCATGCCATTTTTGGTGATCGTCTAGTGCACTCTTCTTATCTATGTGTGATCGGACACCCATAAAATCTCACCTCAGATTATTAGCAGCCAGTAAATATTCCAAAAACAGGATTCCTTGGAACCGACTCTTCTTCCTGGTTCTTCGAGAGGTGAGGAGTGATCAGTGTGGGAGGATCTATTTTGAGCATGTATCATTTACAGAGAAATGCTAACGAGTTATTACAGAGACTTTAATTAGCTCAGAGTCTGGTATATGCTGTAGTGTTAACCAATTAACAACACACATGGCGATAAGAATGCTAGGAACGTGCAAAGAACTGCTATTGTGTGATATGATGGAATGTGATTATGTAACATACAATATGATACAGGATGTCACAGATCACAGATTTTTCATTCATTCATCTTCTTCCACTTTTTCCCAATAGGGTCGTGGGTGACTGGAGCCTATTGCAACAACTATAGGTCTTAGGTGGGGTACACCCTGGACAATGACCAGTTATTGACAGGGCTGACAACAAGACATATACAGACATACTACCGGTCACTCTCACATTGTTTATATATGGACAATTTAGCTATGTATTTTCCCCAAAACACATCGATTCCAAAAACGCTATGGAGGTTGTTTGGTCTCTTGTGTAGACTGCCCACTACACATCCTCTCAGAAAATATTTATGTCATAGCCCCATCCTGAACAGCTATTGGCTAAAGGCATCAGGGTCTCAGGTGAGTATAAATGCTGTCCTGTGCATTATATTTGATCAGCCCTGCTCCAGAAACGCAGGAACTGACTGGAGAATTTTACTTCTTCTAGTTTGTGTTGTGCTGTGTTTAGTGCTAGAGCTTCACACAGCACCGTTTGCTGGACAAACAGGGGTGTTACATATTTTCTGGAGATCAGGTGTTCATTTTCACACCTCATTGTATCCGTATAAACGTGACTCGGATACGGCCGTTTTCTGTTGTTTTTTTAATATGCATTGTTGTCTAAACAGGCCCTTAGATCAACCAATTCTACTAACACATGTCTTTGGGCTGGGGGGATGAGCTGGAGTACCCATTAACGGGGAGGACATGACTCCATCCAGAGAAATCATAGTGAGGATCAAGGCCACAATCTCCTTGCTAGGAGGCAAGAGCACTAACTGCTTATATAAAAATGTTACATGTAGACTCTAAATTGAATGTGCATTGTTACACATTAATATAGAGAGAGGCAAAAATGGTGTAAATGGTGGCAAGTGTTGTTAAGCCTGATATAACAGCCCCATTTACTTTTTTTCAAAAGTGGGGTCTGGTCCCTTGCTCGTAGTGAATCATTTCTTTGCAGACCGACCAATCACAATCCATTTACGAGCCACAGCCACATGTGTTTTGTTGGCCGTGTCATATACAAACTTGGCTAACTTTGCTGACTTTCTTGTTCACAACAATGTAATGAAATCAACGAGAGACCAGACTAACATCTTTGTATAGAATAGGAAAACAGTTGGAGGCTGGCCAGGTTAGGTTTTGTTCCCTTAGACTGTAATACAATAGAAGATGTTTGAAAAGGCCCATTCTTGACACAGGTCATAAATCAGAAGCATTCAACCTTTTATTCTTCAAAACACTGTCCACTTGGGACATCCCCATTGTGGTCCGTAAACTGCACTGACACATAGTTGGGCCAAAAGCAGAGCCGTGCAAAGTAGATTATAGTATGCATTTGAGCAGAACGCACTTTAGAAATCATCACTTCAATATATTGTGTGTAATGTGGCAAGTTATTTTCGCCCTTATCACACGAGGACCCTAATCTAGACTAGGTGACAGGTTGTTAATTTGTGTTGATCATGTTATCGGTCTTGCATGGAAAGATCATTTCTTGACTTCATGTTGAAGCTTAGCCCTTTGCAGAGGTGGAGAGTATACATTTAGACTTGTATAGAAGAGGGATAGTGGGTGTATTTGGGTGAAAGGATTCCCAGCTCCAGGGAGGTCTTGAGGAAGACCAAAGAAGTGTTTTGTGGATGCACTAAAAAGGTCTTCCAATAAACGTTTCCTATTAACAGACCATGTTTCGACTTCTACTGTAGTCTTTCTCAGAAGTTGTTATGTAATATTACTGTGGGCCCACAAGACAATAAATCGAGACTAAGAAAAGTTAAGTTAATATGAATTCAATTTATTCAACAGGAATGCTATGCTGTTGTATGTAATGTATGGAGGTTTTGTTAGTATTGTGTAGTATTTTATGTCATCGGAGAAGTAGTTGTGCAGTACTTTAAAAATGCATACAGTATATCATTTTTTAAACCAATTTTTATTTTATTTTTTAATACTCAATCATTTTTTTTTTTTTATTCCATTCCCCTGGCCTTATATGGTATTTCTAATTGAAATCGTGCAACAGTGATTTTTTATTATAATTTTTTTCTCAACATTGGGTTTCCAAGTATACTCTATCTACAACTTCCAACTTTAAAAAGAAACCAACCAAAGTCATGTATAACTGCAGGAGACAGATTATTCTTTGGTAATTAATTTGAAACTTATACCGTGCAGTTTAAAGTGCCCACACTCAATTACATGGTGCACTTATTCCACTTCATTTTAGGCTCCTTCATCGATCACCACACGTTCAGGCAGAAGGAGACTAGCCTATGACTAGGAAATGAATTTTATATTCATGGCTGGACATAGCTATAGAGTCGGAAAAGGCTGGGTTCAACGCACATTAACGAAAATGTAACTAACTTTGATGCAAACTGAGCAAAGTCAGTCACTAAAACTTTTGAGCATCTTCAAGTGACCAGTGAATTTTGTCTTGAACATGATCACCAAGTCGTCTGATCAAGTAAAGGATAAGCAACACGAACTGCCCGAGTCACTGTCCACTTCAATATGACAGAACTCAGACAGTGTATTGAGTCTCAGAAACTAAACTCTAACATATGGTTATATTTATTTGACGTTTGATAGTAAGAGTAATGTCTACTTTATGATATCTGCACCAAATGTCGTATTTACCTAAAAATACATGATTTTGTTTAGCTATTCAGCATCATTTAGTTCTGGTAAAAACTATGTATTTTGCTCCATCAGCAGCAGCCACAAACATGTTAGGCAATTGGGTCTACAATAGAGCGCAACAGGGCCAGTCCCCCTCTGGTTCTGGAAGTAAAACTCCCATCCATTTTTTCGATAAACATTTCCAAAAAATCCAGATTTTAAGAGTTTAAAAGGTTGATAGAGGCTAATGAACTTTACAACATATGAACTACGACAAAACCACATCTAAACGGGACTAAAACAGGTCTATCAGAACTAAATCAAACAGAGAACTGAAAAATATTATAGCTTTATTAATTGAAAATCTTAAAACTTTTATTTATCTTCTTTTAAATAGTAAATGGTACAACATTACTTACTCATGTTAGAGCTTTCCAGTATTGTATATGCCTGTCTTAAGCTACAGATAAAGCTGTACTAGGTTGTGCTCAGAGAAGTCAAATGTGGTGTCCATATAACACATTGATGTCAGTTCAAGGGCTGTTGCAAAAGGAATGTCAGACTGGACCAACTCGGCTCAACAGAAACACCAGTGAAAATTAATGAAATACTAAGCCAAGGATCCAACAATGCAATGAGCCTTGTTCCCAATGACCATTCAAAGTGTCAGAAACCCGAACAAGTAATTAAAAGCAAAAGCAAAAAAAAAAGAAAACGAAGGATTAGCTCAAATGAATCCACAAGTTTGGACTTTTTCTCTGGGAAAACTGCAGGAATGGAAGGATATAGAAATGTATTGGAGCATAGCAGAACTAATGGACTGGCAGATCAGCACTGGAATGAAGCGGGCGGCTAATGGATCCTCGGCTACGATGACGGAGATTGGATGTGGATTTAGGTGATTAAGAATATGGTGCCCCCGGCGCTGCCTTTGTCAAACCGAATGTAATGTATGACAATGAATGGAGAAATGTGGAATTTTGTATTAAAAGAAGCTAGCAGTGTGGCAGAGAAATTAGGGTCATGTTTTAGAGAAGAGATTGGGAATGGGAAGAGGCCAATACTGTTCACAAACATTAATTATTACTCTAGCCAAAATGCCAATTGCAGGATTTAGGATAAACTTAATTGACCGTGCTAGGGAAATAATTCTTTGCATTTGACCCATTCTTCCAAAGATACTCGGGTAATAGTACCTAGCCTATATTGTGCATGCAAAACTGTAAAATACCCTATATTATTTGTATCTTCTTGTGCTTATACCACCAACTACTTTGGGTCTTAGGCAGTGAAAGGCATACATTTACACATTTTCTTGGACATGAGCGGAATCAAGAGACTCAAAGAGAGTGGTGAGATTTAGGAGCGAGGCCAGTTCAATCTGATAACGAGCCAACAAACACAATGCCGTGGCCTGTTACCATAGCAAAATTACACATGTGAGAGCAGACCAACAAAAAAGTGTTTTAAACATTCCACTTTACGGCCATTGTATTTTGCATTCACGGCTCAAGTGATTTTCAAAAAGTTATTCGTCAATGCTTCGTCAAAATGGCCAATAAAGTGACAGATTTCAAGAATGTGTTCACAAAAGCCTATTCAAAATCCTAACTGCACCAACATAAGGCAGCAAATGAGGGTTGAGTATTTCAGTCCATTTATCTTAAATGAAGATAAAACAGCAAACAACAATCCCTGAGTGATCGCCTGACTAGACTTTATTGCATTTTTAAGCCACAAGAGATGCAATTTATTATATTTATCCAACATCATTTGTCAAGAAAATACAGGGACACCAGAGGGCTGCTCAATCTGATCCGATTACATACATCACAAAACACGCTCTGTTTGTCAAGATTGGTATGATACTTACAGCCATTGATTTTCTGGATTTCATATTTTTTCATTTACTTCCATTATATTTTGACTTGTTTATGGGGGGAAAGCAGTAATGCAGATGTTGTTGAACTTACCAAAATGACCAGGTCCCGAAAATGATTAGTTAGTTATATTTCGGGACAGATACCTTCTTATACCATAAATTAAAAAAAAATGTCCCCTTGTTTTCAGTAGAGAGAGAATTTACACCTGAACTACGTTGCAGAAGTTGGTGTCCAGGTCTGAAAATGACTATATATAATTTCCAATGGCCATTCAAAGACAATTACACATAAAAAAATCAATGAAATCAAGCATTATATAAAACCCAGTTGGTTGGTAGGATTAGACTTGAAAATTGTAAATTATATTTTATAATATTTTGTTCCAGGCAGCTGCATATAAATGATCGGTTGAACTAGGAGCAGTTTCTCAGATTGAAGTGAAAATGTAGCATTGTCCAACATAGAGTTTTGGATTGAGCATTTACCCCTGTGACTAATGTATCCCTGATTTGAACTCAGACCTGGTCACACGTGTAAATAATTAAGCAACCTTTTATAAGAAGTCTTTGAGCGACTGAATATGTTAAACATGATGCAAAAATCTGATGTTTTGATGAAGATAGCTGCATATAAATGGGCCCTTAGATTTAAAAGAGGGTCACCTGACAAAAGACAGTTCACTAATTTCAATACAATCGACAGATTTCACAAAACTGTTTAGTTGGCCCATTTCGAAAGCTCTACAGGTGTTCTAGATCTGCCCAGAAAGAAATGCCAAAGAACAAAGACGAATGAATACAAAACAGGGTGTCAGAGAAAACATAATGTATTTTTTTTAATGTAAAATGACACATGGAAGATTGGTCAGTTGAAAAATGGGTACTGTAGTCAGTGGTGCTGTAAAGGGGAGGAGGGTTAGGATGATTCTAGGGGCCCATGACCAACAGGGGCCCCTAGAATATAGATTTTCCAAATGTTTAAAATAATAAAGAGACATGACATTTAGCATTGTATTCATAGTTCACAAATAAAATAACTTCAGTTGTATCTCTGTATGTCTTCACAAGGTCTTCAATGGCTTTTCTGACATCAATATCAATATCATTATTTATTTGTATAGCGCCTTACCAACAGTAACACACAATGCAACAACAGAAACAGTCAAAAACAGAAACATGAATATTACAGAAATACACAGACAACACTATGAGGCAAAGGCCAGTTTGAACAGGCCTGAATGTTATGCTAATAACTGTATAGTCAGATGGGGTTTTTTAAGCACAATCTGACGTAAAATATTTTGACCAATAATTAGCCGACTTCTTAATTGCCTAACTTTTGTAAAATTGACAATGAATGTATAAACATATGAAGTGTTGGGGTCCATTCTGAAGACTTATACCACTTTATGCCACTGAATAGATCCCTTTTGAAAACATGCAAATCAGGCTAAAATTAAAAGTAAAATAATGTCCTTTTGGGTCAGAACTTGCATGGAACATTATGTAAAATGACTTTTGGGTGATTCTTCATACACAACTAGAGCTTATAAAACAGAATTATATGATTATAACTACATCATATCTTTAGCGCTAAAAGCTCATTTGGACACAGTGAAAAAGGTTGTGGACAAGCCCAAGAACCTAGACAGTAACTGTGTTTAGTTCATGTAAACCTGTCTCATTTTTAGAGCTGCTTTGATGGCCGGGGCGGGGCTCCTTGTGTGTGCGTTTGTGTGTCTGTGTGCATTTGTGTTGTGTGTCTGTGTGTGTGTGTGTGTGTGTGTGTGTCTGTGTGTGTGTGCGTGTGTGTCTGGTTGTGTCTGTGTGTGTCTGCGTGTGTGTGTGTGTCTGTGTGCATGTGTCTTTGTGTGTGTCTCTGTTTGTGTATGTCTATGTGTGCATGTGTCTATGTGCATGTGTGTGTGTCTGTGTGCATGTGTGTGTGTCTGTGTGCGTGTGTCTGTGTGTGTTTCTGTGTGTGTCTGTGTGCATGTGTCTGTGTGTGTATGTGTGTGCGTGTGTATGCGTGTGGGTGTGTCTGTGTGTGTGTGTGTCTGTGTGTGTCCACCATCTTTAGACAGGTGCCGGTGGATAATTGGACTGCATGCAGACTCCAACCACTGCACTGTGTTCTGCTGCTCATTACTATCACTCAGAGGCTCCCACTTAAAGCCCCAAGCACCACACAACTTTACCAGGGCTCCTTAAAGCACACACCGTAAAAAGGGCTCTGTCAGTCTCTGAGCTGCTGAAGGCTGTTTGACCAGATAAATGATTACTCTCCCTGCACGTGGCCATTCACCGGAGAACAAGGATCAACACGTAGGTTCAACGGCATACCCAAACATACAGTGTGAAAAGGTCTACTGTCTAACCCTAACCAAGTGCAATGCAATTTAAGGTAACTTATCTGGAATCCATTCAGTCATTTTCTCTTGCTCATTCCTGTTAGGGGGTTTTAAATGCCAGCCTAACCCAGCAACTATGAGCCTGTGACGGGGTACAACTTGGACTAGCTGATTTTCTGAAACTGTGCAATGTCTAAGTTTGAATGATCCCATCCACCTCCCACTGTCTCACACATGGAGCACGCACTGCCTTGTAAGCATTGCAAACCAGAATATAAAATAAAAAATAGCAGTGTATAATGCTAAGTACATATTTTTGCTCAAAAAAGTGGTGTGGTGTGGTGCAAAGAGTTCATTTGCAAAATCTTGCAAAAAAAAAAAACACAAATTTGAGCTAAGGCTTCCAATTTTGTCTTTGCACAGAGCTGTTTTCAAAAGTTGCATTTATTTTAGTGCAATAATAATATCAGTGTATGCCCTCTTGACCAAAGCAAACTTTATTTTCTCTGATAAAACTCAAACTTCATAATCACAAAAAAATAGATTAATTTAGACTCAATAGCCTGTTTCTCCAAACAAATGCATGACAAAATTGAAAAGACCCAGAGTGAACCAACAATAACAAGAGGAGGACGTGCGGATTCAACTCCATTGTAGTTAAAGGTCCTATATTATGCTTTTTCTTTCGCACATTTCACAGTCTATTTTGGATACATTTTGTTTACCATTTTATGTTTTGTACCATCAGACACAATATTTATCTAATACAAGCTGTTTTCAACAGCTCAAACTTAGACTCAATGAGACCATGTCTGACCATGGACCAAACCATTTGTGCCAGTTTTTGGGGGTTTCCAAAAAAACTCTAACCACGTTTTACTTCGTCTGGGAGATAAACAAAGCCTTGACACCCTCACAGCCGAACGAACACACATCTTCTTCAATCAGATATGTTTTTGAATGGTGGTGATAACAAGGATTCTCTCGGTGTGTTTGTTGACAGTGCAGGAATAGGCAGGTCCACTTTGTGGTTTAGCCCCTAATTATGAGATAATTTTTAGGGTCTGTCTGTTTTCAGGATTCAGCTCAACATAATGAATTACTCAAACATGCCCGAATGAAACAGCACCCAACTTTGAGTATATGTTTGAGGCAGAAACAACATTAGAACATTAATAAAAGCTCAGAGAAGTTGATTTTGCATAGGAACTTGTACTTGTGAGAGAATAAATCCCACAACCTTCTTGCACAAAGGCAGAGGCGCTAACCACTCTGCTACCATGCATCCCTCCACATCACCTTACATCACCTCATTCTAAAGTACTGAAGTAGACTTAGGTGGCACAATCTCTGCTACATGAATCATCAAAAAGTTCCCCTCGCTTCCGACAGTGATAAATGTCAGATTATGACCTTTCTGTGTGATTTAAAATGCAGTGCTCATCTCGAAGAAGCATGTGATCTTCGGGTACATCGGGATATGAAAGAAAACATCTCCGGTAGTAGATTTCAGACCAAGGTCGCTGCAGCTGTTTTTGGTGACACTTTTGCCCTTAACGTTTTTTATCCAGACTTGATTAGAGTTGAGTTTCTTGTGCAATTACAGCTCTTATTGCAGCCCATAGCAGTCAATAAGAAGTCATAATTACTGAATGAATCGGGATGGAGCAGGGCTGTTGTTCGTCTGTGGCGGTGGTTATTAGGGGAGAAGCCAGAAGAGATCACGTTGTACAGCTAAAGGACACAGTCAGATTGGTGCCCTGTGACAAATGCTAATAAAGCTTATTACGTAACAGTCCACTCTGCAAAATTGGATGGAGCAGGACACAGGCAATTTGTTACTGGACCAAAACCCATTACATATCACAAAGGAATGCTTTACACCAAACATAACCTTACGCAATTGCAAAGAATGTGCATTTTTTTGTTGTATTTAAGGAAACAGTTACATTTACTTAAATAACTTGCAGAATATTTGGTAACCCAAGGATTCAGGTAGAGCCCCAGTTTAGACAAATTGCCACCAGCCTTATGTTGAGAAAACAAGGACAACTAGACCTGTATATCGGTGAAACAGCCCAATACGTCTGCCCCATACTTCTGCCCCATACGTCTGCCCCATACGTCTGCCCCATACATCTGCCCTATACGTCTGCCCCATACGTCTGCCCCATACATCTGCCCCATACGTCTGCCCCATACGTCTGCCCCATACATCTGCCCTATACGTCTGCCCCATACATCTGCACTATACGTCTGCCCCATACGTCTGCCACAACTGTCACCAACGGGACCTTAATCAGACATTGTGTGATTTCTAAGGGGTTTAATTTATATGTTTGTGAAGAATGTTTTTGCCAAACTTTGTAAAATTCCCTAAAACTACATTCTTCTTTCAGTCTATAGGGGGCGCTATAGAGGTAACTGCCATCACATTAGTCAGGGCCGGGGGGTCATTAGGTATTTCAGGTTAGAGCCTAATCGGGCAAAGTATGTGCACGTTAGAGGCTGTCAAATATACCTGACCTCCCAAATTCAATTAAAAATGGCCGACTTCCTGTTTGTTGT